>JAUZNK010063777.1:0-14652 GCA_035046665.1 Euphysa ruthae
TATATAAATAAATAAAGTAGATATGATTATAAAGTTATATTGTTATGAAATAACATATGGTAGGAATACAGTTATGAATTAATATACAAAGTAGGTCACAGTTAATATTTCAACTTTGGAGATAATTGGAAATTGGTACTTTGAAGAACTGATATTTTGCACCACTTTAAAATTTAATCCTAGCAGAAATACATGTAAATATATTTATCACATATCAGTTTTTTTCTTTTTTATTACACCTAGCTATTTTTTTAGCACAATAAAAGTATAAAAATGCAAGAACATTTATTTTTATATAAACAAACAATCAACAAGGTAATTTAAAAAAAATTAATACCTGGATGCCTGGATTTCCACTCTTTCCTGGTGGTCCTGGTTTCCCTCGAGGACCCTAAAATATAAACCATTGCGATTCAAACAAATCAAAAATAATTTTCTTAAGGTAGGTGCAAAATCTAAGATAAAAACAAACCGTGTCATTTCAACAACTATAGACCTAGCTATTAAACAATTTTCCTTTTGGAATTTTTTAATTCGGTAATTAAAATTTGGTCTGTGCAGTTAAATAGTTTAGAAAAATCTAAAAAAAAATTATATTGTCATACCAGGTTGTATGCACGATACAGAAATAAATCTTCGAGAGAATGAAAGATATGATATGCAAGAGCCCATAGCAAACACTATCAGGTTAAAGTCAAAAACACAGATTCAAACCTTAATTTAAAGCTTAGAAAAAATCAGTCGAAAATAAACTAATAGAATAGTTTTTGAATAGGAAAAAATCATAAAATAGATAAAGTGACTTACATCTACACCTGGTGGTCCAATCTGTCCTTGTGGACCTGGTTTTCCTTGCCCACCCTGAATTAAAATAAAACTGTATTAAACAGCACAAATATCAACCAAAATGAAAATGACGTTACCAAGAAAAATATATCTATCTAAAATATCAGCTAAAACACAAATAAAATGCTGAAGAACCTACTGATAAGCACTTTCCAGAGCATATACAAGCTACTTTGATGAGACAATATAAGCCCTACCTGCAACGTATCAACAAAAAAGTCTAATATAATGAAAACGAATTCTACTATGTGAATCATAACAAAACATAAACTTTAAATCTTGTGAAAGATGACACTCATCTGATTAACGCAGGGATTAATGCTTTCTATAACAAGCAAATCGTATTGACCAACAGGTGAAGCTAGTAATTGTGTTTGAGCCATGATCTGTTAATAAGAGTGTAAGTACTAATCCTAATCCCTCCCCCCATCTGATACCCCTGAAAACTATTAGGAGTTATGCCAATTCCTCCCCAGCTAATATCCCTAAAAACTATTAGAATTTATGCCAATCCCTCCCCACCTGATATACCTGAAAGCTAACAAGTTATGTCAATTGCAACAAAAATACACAAATAATAATAAAAAAAAATAAACAAAAGGTTGATCTTTTTATATGATATTAACTTCATAAAACAATAATTTAATCTTCTCAAAAGTAAAGTAGATTTTGTTGACAAAAGATGGTCTAAAAAGAAAGCCTAAAATTACTTAATAGTTTTTTTCTCCAGAAAATCAATTTATTTAGCATCACAAGCAAAAGCAGTTTAAACTTTTGTAAATAACATTTTATTAGGGTCCTTAAACCTTTCAGAAAAAAGATCTTTTGAAAAAAAGGTTATCTTCATATGGAGCGAAATTAATGCCATATACCTTGAGTTGAAATGTTTTTTGAACAAAAAAAACTTGATAAAAATCGAAAAAAGACAGTTGGATTGACTTTTTCATTACAATTGAGTGACTGCTTGAAGATACAGGAACAAAGAACAAGCATAAACTAAATACAAGATCGAGATGTATAGAAAAAGCTTGTAAAAAATGCAGGGTATCCTGGGTGGGTGATTTAAGTAAGTAAATTTCGTTTTAAACATTTAAAAATACTTTGGTGTTAATGATCATCACTTAATGTTCATAACATGCTTGAATACCAAATTGTAAAACTCTTATGGATCTTATGACATAATCATAATCCTTAATTCAAATCAACTGCTAAACTATAGTCCATTTTAAAATATTTTAATTGAACATGCCTTCCTCAAAACCATATTCCTTTGACAAAATCATCTTTTCCTTATATTTATGAAATTGAGCAAAATAAGGGTAAATTGAATAAACCTGAAAAGCTTAGTCATCGAAATAAAGTAAAAACAATAACTGAGCTAATTTAAAAACCGGGAGTAACTTAGTTAAAATCTAAGTGATAAAATTGTTATTTAAGGTTATGATGAATGGCTTAAATGTCCAAAAATGGAACCAAAATTATTAAAAGTTAATTAATGATGCAATTTTAGCATCAATCAAAATTGTCCTAGTATTAATAATAGCACTCTCCCTGGCACAATTATTTTTTAGAAAAGTTGTAAAGTAAGTGTCAAAATTTAAACAAGATAAAACAAGTGCCAGTTTAGCCTTTTTAAAATATACTGCTAACTCGAAGTAAAAATCAAATCAATCGAAAAAATAAAAAAGGGAAATCCACTAATATTATCGCTCAAATCCATGAAACCATTAATATAAAATTTCAAGTGTGCTTCTCCACGCCACTAATATTGAGCTATGTAGATCAACTGAAAGAGTTTTGATTCTTTCTTCACCAATCAGAATCTACAACTAACTTGTACTCTGATTGGGATCACATAGCTCGAAACTACCCATTTTTTTTAGTTTTACATTTATACGCTCATGGATTTGAGCAAAAGTATTAGCGACGCTCCCATTTTTATATTAAGTATTATTTCTTTTCAAATTTTATTAATTAGTTTTTATAATAAACAAGATCTACAAAAATCTTTACATTGGGAAATAAAAATTTCTAATTAATTGATGAAGATTGAAATCATAATGTAAAAGTAAAGGCAAGAGAAACAAAACATGTATTTTTTTTTATTATTATATTTTCTTATTCAACCAACAAATTTACAATTTCGTTTAAATACTAGAAAAATTATTTGTCAATATAAATACTGAGAAAAACATTTGATAAGAAATTGGTCAATAGGAGGGAGTCACTCATAGCAAGAGCTGACCAAAGGGAGTGACTTAGGTTTTTTACTTTTTTTCCAAGACATCGGAAAAAGCCATATTAATTTTGATGGCATAATGCAACAAACTTTGATTAATAGATTATTGAGTACAAACAACTTTAAAAACTAGTCTTTTAAATTGGGTTCAGTTAAAATAAAAATTGATTCATATTGACTAAAATTGCCATATTTCATAGAGAATAATCAGTAGATTTCCATAAGTGATTTGTTCCATTCAGCAGTAAACTGAAATTTTAATGAGTTTTTACCATATTTTACTGTTTTAAATGATGGTAGAGCTAGCTTTTTATTACTAACACCACGACTCCCAGAAAAGTAATTAGATATTGATACCGGAACATTATTTTTAAAAGAGTCGTATACGAATATCAGATTGGAAATTCTAACATATTCGAGAACAAAGTTATATTCAAACCATGAAACAAAAATGATGCATTAGAGCGTAAAGAATGAAAATTTATTATTCTTAGAGCAGACCGCTGAAGTAAAAGTAATTTATTTAATAGATTGTTTCCACTCTGACCCCACACCTGACATAGCTAATATGCGAAGAAAAAATTGAAACATAAATAGAACGAATGGTATTATTATTAACGTAATGAAGCCTTTTTTAAAGCATGCTATTTGATCTATTAAGTTTTTTAATTAGTTCGTTAATATATTTCCATGTCAAACTCTCATCAATCAAAACTCCAAGGTTATTAACATACATTGAAGGGTAAAGACGTTTCCTGTTTAACTTTATTTTTATTTCATACTCCATAGGCTTTCTTCTGCTACGAAATACAATTAACTCGGTTTTACTTATATTTAGGGAAGTTCTGATAGCATTTAACCAGTTACTAATACCTCTGAGATATGAATTAATCTTTTTACGCATAGCATTTATTGACTTTTTTACATACAAAAGGTTCATGTTGTCAGCAAAGTGATGTACTACACAATGCTTAACTGATTGATTAAAAACATTAATATAAATTAAAAGTAATAAAGGTACAAGTACAGACCCCCGGGGGGACTCCGAATTTAATGGTTTGGATAGAAGATTTAAAATCATTTATTGTTACGAACTGTTTACGGTTTTTTAAATATGAAGAAACCAATTTTTTATAACACTACGAGCACCATAATATTCAAGTTTAGAGATAAGAATAACATGAATATATTTTCTGTACCATTTCACTAAAATTTATTTTGCGGAAGTTTTATGGTATACTGTTTTGATAAAGTCCGTGATTATTTGAATAATAAAAAAACATTATATTGACATTTTAAAAATTAAGACTTACAGGTATTCCCCGTGGACCAACAGCTCCATCGACACCTTGAGGTCCTGTGTTGCCCTGGAAATAATAAAATAACAAAATAAAGAAATTTTAATATTGAATTCAGTTATTAGAAACAAAGCGCACTTTAGAAATAAACCTTACTAATTATAAAGTCATTAATGAGTATTATTTTCAATTTATGCTTGAACCCTTGTATAAACCTGTTAAATATATAGAAGAAATAGATAAAAACCATCTAAAAGTAATTTCATTAGCAAAAAAAATTAACACTAAATAAGTCAGCAAAAATTCTTCTCAAAATAACTGTTACAGATTTCTTTTCAAACCCCAGAAATGTAAAAATTTTGCGTCTATGTTATACAATGGAAAAAAATAGATGAATAAAAATAAATCAGGCAATAGCTTCCATAACAACTCAATTCATATCACTTACTTTCAAACCATCCCTTCCTGGTTTACCAGGTGAACCTTTTCTTCCATCAGGTCCCTAATACAACAAATTTTATATATGATTTGAGCTTAATACCTAAGTTTCATATTTCTGTAACATTTTCTTATTTCTCTATTACAACATTTTAATATTATAAATAGAAATTCCATGCAGATATGGCTAAGGGTATTTGTTATAATTCCTTGAAGATATTAATAAAAAGTAATGTAAGACCCACACAAACAAAAAATAAAAACAAAAAGACAAATATTAAAAAATAGCAAAAACGATAAAAAATAGATCTCTGGAAAAAAATTAATCAACACAATTTTTGTCTTGTTTAATGCAATTTTTATCTTGTTTAGCAAAATTGTTGTTTTTTTATGATAAAATAAGTATTGTTTGGCAAACGTAAAAATTGGGTTAATGGAAATCTTTAAAATTTTCCTTCGACACCTATTTAATTCATTGATCTTTCATCCGAGAAATCAGAATAAAACGTGTAAAACATAACGATAAAAAAATTTGGAAAATAATACTATTTTTTGCCTTGTTTACTCAGACTTTCAACAGGGTATTTTAAAAAAAAATGATATTGAGAACATCTAGAAAGGGGATGATTTTTTTCTACACAATGACATCTAGCTTCATAAAAAAATGTATTGTTATACAAATAATTATAAAATTCTATACATGCAAACAAATTGTTAGTTAACAAGATGTACTGATGCGAAGTTTGACACAATATGCCAAAAATTTCTGTTCTCTTGTTTAGTCTAAAGCTATAGTTTTTTACCGAGCTAAGAAAAAATGAATGCATTCAAACCTGTATTCCTGGTGGTCCCTGAGATCCTTTCCCACCAATAGGTCCAGGAATTCCCTATAAAAAACAAATACATATATTTTTATTATTGGACAGACCATAACAATGGCTTATAAGAACATTTTTTTATTAGAATATTTTTCTTTAAACAATTAGTAAAGTAGCATTATACGTTTATTTTATTTATATTATTTTATTTATTTATTTTTTTTTTTTTTGACAAAAACCTAACTAAAGAAGCTAAAAAAAATCTTGTTTTTATGTAAGATTTTACTACCCAAAAAATGGTATATTAATAGCAGTTGTTTCAGGATAGTAGATGTTATTCTTGCACTTAAGTAATTGAATTTGATACAAATCAATGTAGATGTAGTTCTTATATAATTGTATCTAAAGAATTGTGTTTGAAAATTTTTTTTTAGGGGGCATTCAATGTTCCACTTGCTGTGACAACAAGAGCAATTATTAATAACCCTAAACATAACTCTTTAAAATGTATAACTAAATAAATTGCCTCGGGGCCTGAAACAGGAATTTTTGGTTATATGTAATATTTGGTTATATGTAAGCACTTTACTTGATGAAATTTGAAAGTAAAAATCTGTAAATTTTGGAGAAATGAGCGAGGATTTTCTAAACAGTTCTATCCCATTTTTAGTCCAGACCCTTGAAACAGAAAATATATAAAAAAAATTCAAATTTCAAAAATGAAAAACTTGCTTGCAAACACTAAATAATATGAAAAATCAATAGTATAAATAAACAAACAAAATTTAACATTACAAAATTTTATAATTAATCAAAAAAAAAATTTCTCACTTGAGGTCCAACTGAACCTTTGATTCCATTTTGTCCAATTTTTCCATCTAAGCCCTAAAAATCCAAGAAAACTCTATCATAGAAACACTTCATAACCATTATGGAAAACAATTATCTTATGCCACACGAGCTCAGTAAATTATTTACAGAAAATAATTTACGTTCACCTTTTTTTTTTTATATAACAGTACAATGGTTTACATTCAACTTCTTCTTTTAGTAAAATTCATAAAATGAATATTCTTAAAATCTAGAGAGTTTTAAAAATGAGATGAAATTGTTTTTGAACAATCCCTCTAAGTTACAATTTTAGTAAAAGTATCGTTTAGATAATGCCGCAATTAGTAGGTTGTAACCATTTAAAAAAAACCTTTCACTAGTTATTAGCACCATATATTTATGAACAAGTAAATATTACTGACATCACTAAATCCAATACAAGAAATATAGAGAAAAAAATAGTTATCTGTGCACATGCAAAGATTTAAGATAAAAAGCAGTCTGCTGAAACGATTAGAGCGCGTGCATATTTTCAATCAACGTGATAATTTATTTATTTTCCGAATAATAATTTACTAATCATTTTAATAACACTAAAAAATTTTTTTTGAGTATTTGATGCTACAGAAATACATTTAGATGTTACCATACGTATTACTTACTGCAGGTCCAGGTATACCAGGAGACCCATCACGACCTGGTGGTCCAGCTGATCCCTAAAAATTACTTATATTAAAAAGAATAGCTTAATTACAGATATTCCAATTATATTTAGCAATAGGATATTCAAGCAAAAGGGGTCATAATAAAAGTAAACAATCATGAACTTTGTGTGCAAAAAATACAAAAAAATAAGCATAACGAGTTCAATTCAAAATCATGAAGACAGGCGTTCATTAAATATCTTTTTTCAGATTAGAAATAAAATCTGTTTGAAGTAAGTGTTGTAAGTCTGTTTGAAGCAAGTGTGTTGTAAGTCTGTTTGAAGTAAGTGTGATGTAAGTCTGTTTGAAGTAAGTGTGTTGTAAGTGTGTTGGAAGTCTGTTTGAAGTAAGTGTGTTGAAAGTCTGTTTGAAGTAAGTGTGTTGGAAGTCTGTTTGAAGTAAGTGTGTTGTAAGTGTGTTGGAAGTCTGTTTGAAGTAAGTGTGTTGAAAGTCTGTTTGAAGTAAGTGTGTTGGAAGTCTGTTTGAAGTAAGTGTTTTGTAAGTCTGTTTGAAGTAAGTGTGTTAGAAGTCTGTTTGCAGTAAGTCTGTTTGAAGTAAGTGTGTTGTAAGTCTGTTTGAAGTAAGTCTGTTTGAAGTAAGTGTGTTGTAAGTCTGTTTGAAGTAAGTGTGTTGTAAGTCTGTTTGAAGTAAGTGTGTTGTAAGTCTGTTTGAAGTAGTGTTTCAATTTTGCCTATTACTATTTTTTCAAGAAAAGAAGTAACTTTTAGTTCAAACACATTGCAACTTTGTGAAATTTTTATTCATGGCTAAATATGGTTATTTTGCAGTACAGAGTTGAAAGGATGGATGCATTTTCATTGACATAAAAGAGCATACCTGAATAATTTTGCCTGTGAACTTTTTTTCAAAACTTATTCATCTTAGTTTCGTCCGTTAGTTTTTCATTTCATTTAAAAGGTGTATCTATCATTTAATTAGTACATGCAATTAAATAACGGACACCAATTCCGATGAATTACTTGTGGAAAGCTTCATAAGTTTGTAGGAAAAATGAAATTAGGCTGTTAATCAAATTGCAATTGAAATCCCCATTAGAGTGTATACTAACTCTAAGTGTGTGCAGATCTAATGAGAGCAAAAAACAGATAATCATTTGATTACATCAGTAACGAAACTTTTTTTTAAATATATTAACCAATTACCACCTTTTTCCCTTTTTGTCCGACTTTTCCATTTTCGCCACGTATTCCCTTACTACCCTAAACAAAAAATTATGACAAGATTGAATGAAATAATTATATTTTTCTGGGATAAATTAATAACCTCTTTCATTAAGGATTTTGTAAACTCAGTTATATATACAAACTGAATAGGTTATGGCACTGCATTGCTTAAAATTACTAAAGATTTGATAGGTAGTGATAATACATTAGTAAAATAGAACAAATCACATGACTTTTTGGAATTTAGGATACAGTTTGTCTGGAATTTTTATACCAAGGTGGCTACATTAATATACCATATTTATTGTTAGAAATTGTAATATAGAAAAATAAGCAAGTGCTAAATATCCTAGAAGGTTAAATTTAAAATTCAAGTATGACAAGCTCACATGCTCTATGCTACAGTGTCATAGTGCCACGCTACAGTGTCACAGTGGGCTTGATTTTCATTTAAGGAAAGCAGATGTAAGAAGCTTATATTGTGGGTTATAATAGACACTTAACAATAAAGGCTTAATATGTGCTAATTTTGATTTAAGGAATGAAAGTAAAAAATCACACAGTCAAATTTAGACTACATTCAAAGCTATATACCCTTGAAAATATTGAAAAATTCAAATTGACAATTTTGATGACCCTAATATGTTGATAAAAACTTTGAAAAACAATTTTTCCTCACAAAGTAATAACCTTTATATGACAAAATCAAAAGACAAAATTTGACACAATCATATTTTTGAAACGAAAAAGTTTAAAAACATTATATTTGTGGTAACAAGATATAGTGTTTAGCATTTCGTGCTATGAGACAGAAAGTTGGCGGTGCGAATTCACATGATGACCACTAAAAAAAAGAAATTTGAAAATCTTAAATGATGCCATATATTTTTGTCATTATAAATCCTTTTAATCGTAATTATTATTTATTTTTATGATGTGAAAAGATTATAATGGTTTATCACCCCCGATTCAACCTCATTGCTACAACAAATTCAAGAATATAAAATAAGTCCTAAAATTTAAATTTACCTGCGGACCAAGCTTTCCTTTATTGCCTTTTTGACCTCTGCTTCCTTTTGGTCCCTTAATAATATAATATAAAGTAAAATAAAACTGTAATAAAGTTTTTACAGCCTTATATAGATTTATTTTTTGAAAAAAAGTTTTAAAAGTCAATTGGGACAAATTTAGCCAAATTTCTCATCAAATGTCTAGACCTTATTATGCAATGCCTAGACTTTATTAAACATTGTCTAGACCTTATTAAATCCTATAACCTTCATGAGGGGTGGGTTTAGTGTTAATCTGAATTTGTTTAGACTGTCAATACTAATATCTATAATTTTGAATAATTAGTTTTGCAATTTCAGTACAAAAATCTATCTTCAAAAAATATTTTCAATAATTAGCAAGATCCACGTTTTTATTAAGTTTCAAGGCAAATGGACTTAAGAAACAACAAAAGAGTCCTTCCGGAGTAAGGGTAATGGAAAAACCTTAATTATTTTCCACTGTATGGGATTAAACGTTTTAACATAGTGCTTATTTGAACGATTGAACTCAAAGATTTTATAAGCAAAATATTAGGTGGTTTACTGATATTGTGGTGACTAAATATGGACCTGATTATGAATTTTAGATATGAGTTTTTACCTTGTCTCAGGCCATACTCTATGTTATCTACTGATAAATTAACAAGAAAACTTACAACAGGACCATTCTTTCCTGGTTCCCCTTTTACACCTGGTTCACCAGTTTCGCCCTTAAACAACACCAATTAATTAATCTGTTAAAAATGTTTTATGTGATATCATTTCATTAAAAAACGCACCCAGACTAAGTTAAAACAAAATAAACAAATAAATTTAATAAAATAATTAATAATAATAATATAAATAAATTCAACAAAATTATAATACTAGCTTTTGTCTCAGTAATAACCAGTTCAAGAACTACTTACAAAAATGAGCTATCAATTAATAGAATATTTAGGAAGGTTTAGACTTGAGCTGTCATAGAGGTTACTTATTTGCTACGTATGACAGTAACAGATGCTTTAAGAGAGATTAATATCACAGTCCAAAAAAACCTTGAATTTGAATTAAGTAGTATTATGCAAGATATTTGTAAAACAGGAAATAAACAGCAAAAAATAGTATAATCATGAAATTATCACCAGAGTTTAGAGACATGCTTTTTATCGTTAAAAAATTACGTCTGTTAAAACTTATGTTCCTACATTAGTTCAAGTTTTTCAGTATAATTTTTAACTATTTCTCTGATGACCTATCTGAATCCCCACTCTGCATGATTTATTTTTATCCGGAATGCTGCACTTTTTTAATTCAACAACTACAATATTTTATTAAATATATATATATTTATATATATATTTTTTTTGGTTTCTATTTGGGTGTTTTGTCTTGGGATTTTTTGTCTAGGGCTGTTTTTTCTTGGTGGTTTTTGTCTGGTGCGTTTTGTTATGGGGGGTTTTGTCAGCTAGCCAAAGGAAATCACTCAAAATTTTTGGAGAAAGCATTTGAAAAAAAAAAAGTAAACTTTTTATAGAAAATAAAAAGTTTAAGAAAGATAAAATTATATATATATATAAATATATATATATGCATATTTATATATATATATATATAAATATATAAAACTTTTGGAGGCTTATATAATTAAAAAAAAACGAAGGTAAATATCATTATAAGATTCATTTTAAGATAACTTTAAGATAATTGAATATAATCCATATTTATTAAAATTAAATTAAATTATAAGGAAACTATTTGTGAAATTGGAAGTTCTTCCTTAAAGACTTACCCTATCACCTTGTAGTCCACGTGCACCTGATTTCCCTGATGGTCCAATATTTCCCTAATAAAACAATTATTTTTTAGCAAAACTTTTTTCACTTGAAACTTTAAAAAGAAAGACAAAGAGAAACCAATAAACTTGTGGGAAAACCTGTAAATGAATAGCTGCAAAATCGTCTTAAATGAGGAAAATGGTTTAACATAGACTAACTAAATACATAAATATAAATTGACTAGCAATAAAATCTTTTTTGAATAACAATTTTTTACTATTCTTTTAACTTGAAATTTTCGATTATGATAATCAAATAATTTTTTTTTTTTTGCTCTAAAGCCAATAAATTTTCATTTAAGTTAGCTTGATTATTAATAAGTTTTCTTCACTTACCTTTTCACCTGCCACACCAGTTTTCCCAGGTTTACCAGGTTCACCTTGTAATCCCTAAATAAATGGTTCAATAAAAAGGCAGTATAAAAAGGCATTACAAGGCTTTATAAAATATCTGGACTATTTATTTAGGTAATTATTTTCTTGTATTGATTTCAAATAAAACTCTGTTTTAAAACTAAAACAAGGACATAAAAATTTCCAGAAATGCAAAAAAAATAAATAATTTCCATGCTTATGTTGTTTAGGCAAAACTGATTGCAAAGTTATCACGAATCTTAAAATATTAATTATTTTAATTATTACTTATATATTTGGTAGATCTGAGTCTATTTACTATTTCTTTGATGAATTTATTTGGAGCCAACAAGTATCCATGTGAATATAATGTATAAAATGCATAAAATAAAATATTTAGCTTGAGGTTATAAGGGTACTTTCAACTTTCAATCTTTTCTTATTTAAGAAATCCAAAAACCGTTTTTCAAAAAGTGAAATTATTGTCAAATTTTGAAGTGAAATTATGTTTTGAAAAATTTGCAGACTTTCTAAAAGACAACAAATATACACATAGTGTACATAGGGTACAAAAACAGCAGGGAATAGTTTCAAAAAATAATAAATTATGCTAATAGTTATTTATAAATTTCAAATATATAGCGCATGATATTATATATGATATTATCAAACATTATCAGGTTTGAGAAGTATAATGTCACCTTGATTATTATTTCCTGAAACAAATTATTGGTTGAAGAAGAAATTCCTATTTTCATGCATATTTGAATACACAAAACTTTTTCTTACTCGACTTCCTTGTTCACCAGGAATACCACGTCCTCCATCTTTACCCGGGGCACCCTATAATAAACAAAATAATACAAAGGGTAAAAGGATTCATGTTTAAAAGTAAATATGTTATAAAAAAAAATACATATAAAAGTCACTTACTACGTTTCCTGGAGGTCCCTGTTCACCTGGCAATCCGATCGGCCCTATTGGTCCCTAAATTATAAATTAAAATCAGAATAAACTTGAGGACTCAGATGAATTTACATTTGGGAGGATGTTTAGAAGACAAAGAATACATTGCTTGTAGTAAACATCTCATTTTGCTTGATTATTTCATAGGAAAAATATTGAAATTTAAATTCTATCGAGAAAAAATTCTATCAAAAAAAAAATAAAGACTGCTTGTTGTCCATTCAACCAAATAAAATTTAGAGAGATAAAAACAAACAGATTTCCTGCTGGTCATTCAGATAAAAAAAATAAATTTCCTTTTTCCCATTAAAAAAAAAAAATAAAAGAGAGCAAATAAATAAGAGAGATAACAAAAAAATATGAGAGATAACAAATAAATAAGATGGATAAAAAATAAATACGTGAGATAGCGAATAAATAAATTTCCTGCAAGCAAATAAAATTTAAATGTAAGGAAGGTTAAAAAATTTTGATTCAAATAAAGCAATTTTGGGAGATAAAAATAAATTTCCTGTTGGTCTTTCAAGTCAAAAAAGTCAGAGGAGGTAAAATGTAACCAGATTTTCTAATTGAAAAGTTAGGCGAGATGAAATCACATCACAAAGAGAATATACCTTACTTCCTTGAGCTCCTTGCAACCCTGGTTTTCCTCTTTCGCCAGTTTTGCCCTAGAATAAAATAGCATTAAAAATAGATGGTAACCAATGCGTAAACCACTGGAAAGCAAATACTATGTATTGCCATGCCTACACAAACAAATATTCAAAACTCCAAAATTTATTATTAAAAAAAAAAAAGAAATACATTTTGATAAGAAGAATAACAAAATGATATTTATTATTTATTTAAGAAAGTTAAATTTTTTTTAAATAAACTATTTTATAGCTAAAATATTATATAAAAGAATGATGATGATTATTTATACAAGATAAGTACTTCAGCTAATTTCAATATTACCAATGCGAGTCCTGTTCTATTTAAAGCTTGTATTTGTTACCAATATGGGTCCTGTACCATTTAAAGCTTGTATTTGTGATATAATCAGGCTGGTATTAAAATTTTCACTATTGCTCTGACTGGTGTTTGAGCCAACATCTTATCTGTATGTTAAACCACTATCTTTACCGTTAGGCCACACCACCACTTAATAATAACTGCACGCACTGATAACTACTATTATTGCAAATTTTTACAATGTTCTGTTGAATTTTTCCAAACCTAATTTTATCAAATTTTTATCTTTTCTTTCATAGTAGGATAAAAATCAGATTTAAAACTTAATACTCTCAAAAACTTTAAATCAGTATTGAAAGGTTACTTACCATTTGACCAGGAAATCCAGGAGCTCCTCGGCTACCAGTAGGGCCAGGTTCACCCTAAATAAAAAATAATATAAAATGATAAATAACCTTTAAAAAACATTGCAAATTACCAATTGATTCCTAATTATTGAAAAAATTTTTGATCATTTTTAGTTGCACTACTTTTTAAATAATAAATTCAAAATAAAAACTTATAAAAATATTTTATACAATTTTTAATATTTTGGATAATGGCAATTTATTATTTTAAAGATTAATAATTGAAAAAAAAAAAATTTTTTTTATATAATACCAACATTTTTTTTATAAACCAAAATAGCAGATAATAAAGACAATCGCGATAAATTAACAATTACAAATAAAAATTACGAACAAAATAAATACGAATAACTACCAACTAAAATTTTAAACAACTTTTAAACAAATTTCAATACAACATAATCTGTAATCAATATCAATATCTCTCACCATTTCACCACGTTTTCCATCTTCTCCTGGCGTTCCAGCTGGACCGATGTTTCCCTAGAATTTATTAACAATGGAGGTAACTACTGTTATTAATTTAAAATCAACTATACCAAAAAAAGCTTTTATGAGTATTAGAGGTGTTAAATGAAGCCGTAATGAAAAGAAGTAATCAGCCAACAATAAAAAGGTCACAAACCATACAGCCTTTATAGAGTTGACATAAAAATTTAAAATATTTTTGCTAATTTCCAGACTTAAATGATGTGATAGTGACAGCTAGGTTTTTCAGAAATTTTTATTTTGCTACTACTATTAC
>JAUZNK010063788.1:0-14652 GCA_035046665.1 Euphysa ruthae
ATATCTATATATATATAAAACAAAGTATCTGTATCTATGTTCCACCACTCCTATGTACTAGGGAGGGCTACATGTCTGAAACTTTCTTGGGAGGATCAGAACAACCCATAGTATAGAAAGAATCATAGTCTAACAATTTAAAATAAATATTATTGAGAAAACAAAAGATTAATAATAGATCAAGTATTCAAAATTAAGCAAATCTTACAACTGCAGTAAATGCTCGAAGTATAATCTCATATCTTTAGCAGATTTAGAAAACTTGTTCCAGGTCGAGAAATCACACAGTTTGAGTGAATTGAAGCTTATGGAATTATTGGAGTCATGTTTTTTTAAATAAATAAATAAAATACCGAGTTGGCATTTAAACTAAAAATTTTTAATGTATAAATAATTCGTAGAGAAAACAGTTGCGCGAAAAAAAAAAAAGGAGTTTTAAAAAATTAATAATTCAAAGAGTGTGCAAAAGATAGAGATAAGATTTAAAAACAATAATTTAAGAGTTTGGATCAAATCTTTAGTGATTTCACCAAAAATTCACAACAGTCTACAGATTACCATGTTCACGCAAGCAATATTAAATTGGTTGCGAAATGGTGGATTTTTTTCCGTTTCCAGAGATATTTGAATTTTCCATACAGCATACAATAGTATGGACAAGGGCTCCCATTTAAATAGAGGACTGTTTTTTCAGGGAAATTATAATTAGTCTTTTTTATTTCGTAAAGTTCTTTTCTCTTCGATAAAGTGAAGATTGTTTTTTTTCCAATTAGCGAACTTTACAATAGAACTTAACACTGACAACATATTTTAAATTTGAATTTTTAAATTTTAAATCAGGTTATTTCTAAAAAAGACTTTGTTTTTCTTGTAAAAACTTTTGGAACAAATTTAGCCTGATTTAGCCCAAAAAAACAAGTAATTAACCTGTTTCTAAAAAAAAATATTAATTTTAATTTTTTAAAACAAAAAATTTAATTTTAATTTTTTAAAAGAAAAAACTTTTGTAACAAATTTAGTCTGTTTTAGCCCATGATCTTTAAAAAAAAATTAAAAGTTGTTTTAAGAACAAAAAATGGCCAAATTCGGCCATGCCCATTGCCCATGGGCGAAGTAGCCACCATTAACACCTGCATTTTTTTTTATGGTATTAAGTCATCAGAAAAAAAGTTATGTATAATAGTAAAATTAATATTACGTTTTTTTTTTACTTTGTTCCAAAACCATTGGAACTTCCATTGGATGACATGCCAATTTAAATGAGTGATTTCACAACACCAGGTTGTCATTGAATAATATACCCATACAAATTAGGGAAGAAAATAAGGGGTTCTGATTCGTGACTCACTAACTATTTTTCAAAAATCACTATTAAAATTACTGAGAAAACAATGGGTTTTGTCAAAAGCAAGAATAGTTTTTGAGCCATTTTAAAAAGTGAGATTACATCTGGCTGCCATAATGATTAAGAAATTTCAGGAGGATTCCATAGAGAAAGAAAATCGTTTTTGTTTTCTAATTATAGTATATAAATAAAATAGCATCAATTAAAATTACATAGGTTTTTATACAAAAAATAAATAGAAATTACATTATAAATTAAGAAGGGATGAGGGTTTGTTTTTGCTCGTTAAACGCTGACTGTATAGCAGCCGCAACGATGAAAGAAGATACCGAGACGCTCTACAGCAAGTATATTGTGCAAAGTATTCCGTTACAACATTGAATAAATCACTAAGAGAAATATTAAGGAAAATAACAAAATTTAATCAAATGTATTTGAAAACCGAATGTTTTAAAGCAGAATATCTCAAATTTATTTTGATAAACTGAAGCTTATCTTTCTAAAACATTACAAAAATTTATTTAACAATTATAAAATTTTACACCAACAAAGAACCAGAAAAATATAAAATATGTATTTAAGGTTTTCAATAACACTATTTTAAATGTATTACAATAATGAAATAGATGTAACTGCTGCTATTCTGGCGTTAATCAATTTTAGATGATACAAAATGTGTCATTGAAATAAGCATTTAGGTGTTTTTTTAACTTTCTCATAATAATGTAATTTACTTTCCTTTGCATCTTATTGAAAACTATGACAATCTACGCTCTAAAAATGACTTGTAACTGGAATAATATGTTTTTTAATTATTTGAGCCCAGCTTGACATAGTATTTTGTGTGATTTTTTAGTATTATTTCTTTCTTTTTTACCTTTGGGGGATCAAAGAGACATACTTAAAAATTTCTTCAAAAGACAAAATTTTGAAATCAAATCAAATCAACAAGAGTTTTATTTCAATTTCATATCTTCAAATGATGACAAGAATTAAGTTCATTAACATCTTGTTTGGTGGAAAAATTTGTAATCTAAATATTTGCTAGAAATAAATATATTATCAGACTGCATTAAGACTTTTTCTGATATATATATAAAAAAAAAAGAAAAAAAGTTGGCAGTGTTAATTAATTATTATATTTGAGACACTCTTATGCTAAAATGCAATTAGAGAAAGTGTTAATAAATTACTATAAATAGAATTTTTGAACTTTAAAGAAACAGAAATTAACCAGTGCAAATAGGATTAATATTAAATATTTCTATGATAATTCAGCGGACTAGCAAAATCAGTGACCTCAAATATTTCATGCTATAATTGAACATACAAAAAATATTTCTGACCATTGCCAAAATTTTAACATAACAGAAACACAAATTTTTGATTACAATAAATTTTGGGAAAACCTTGTCAAAAATTGTTTATGACACTATTATTGTTATTATTATTGAAATTAAAAAATTAAAAATCAAATTAAAGAGTAAAAAAAAAAGAAAGTTTTACCAGTTTTGTTTTTACGACTAAATCACGAATCAAGGGAACCAGAAGATACAAAATAAAAAATGTCTTCCAAGGTTTTTTAATTCAAGATTGAAAAATATTGCTTATAGTCTTAAAATAATTCAGGTCCTCAGCACAATAGAATTTTCAAAATTGCCAAAAAGGAAAGTAATCATAACATTCATAATTAATCAAATAATCAAAGATACGTCCTTTTGCGATGGACTCGCCATAATAGAGTCTGGCTTATTTTTCAATAGGCTATTACAATAACTTCTTAGATATGGCAAAATCTTTGCAAATCAATTCAATGTAAATATAACAAGTTTTGAGGTACATTCTTGTACTGAGGCCACACAGCTAAACTTTTTGTTTTAGATATTTAATGAGTCATGTAAAGAACCTTTACATGAAAAAATTTATAAGAACCGTTCCACAATATTCAAAAAAACATAATTAGTTTTTGTTAAAGGGGTGTGTGACAAACGAGTGCAGAGACACATTGCAGAGAATTTGAAAGTTCCTTTCTGAACCAATAAGAATAAAATGACAAAGGTATAAGGTCTGAAACTTTGACAAATTTTTTTTTCCAAAATGACATGCTAATATGATCAGAAATAATATCTTATAACAACATCAAAGTTAAGAAGAACGTAAATTATTAAGAATAGTCTAAACAAGCTTTTTGGACAAAATCTAAATTTAAACCCAGGTTTACGAGCACTGACAACAATCCCAAAAACTTCAAAATTGCCAATAAGCTATAATGAAAAAAAAAATGTATCTTCTATCGTTACATCAAATCTCAGCAGAATCATTAAAACTTCCTGATAAAATTTTATAAAACATGTTTATCAGACAATGACCCCAAGTTTGAAACATTTTCAGTAAAGAAATTGTGCTATGAAGATCAAAAATAATATTTCCAACAGTATCTTGTATTCCAAAAGAATTTGAAAAGTTACACTCTAAGGTCTTTTACTTTTAGGCCGAATTTAAAAAAAGATTAGTGATTAGACTTCAAGAAAATTAAAAAAATGTTGTTTATTGACCCAAATTGACCATACTTTTGAAGCCATCATCAATTAACAAGAACTTTTAACAAGTGGCCATACAGATTAAATGAGTCATCCTATGACCCGATAACTTGTGCAAAATTTCAGAAAAAATTGATAATTTTTTCTCCAGAAATTTGGCTACGTATTTTAATAAAATCCCTTTTGACTACTTTGACTCTTTAACTGAGTTTATATTTTAAAGAATGATTGCTTAAAATTATATTTATTATTCAATGAAAAGAATGAAATTTCTTGTAAATAGGTTAATTCTTTTCTATGTATATAAATATGTTGATATTTAGTCAAAAAAGAAATATATTATATCAGTTATATCAGTAAATTATTGTGGGGTAAAGTAGTTTTCATTTGATATATGTTTCCAATCTATATTATCATATTGTGGGGCTGCTAACATTGGTAGGAGAGGCTGTTCAACATTTTCCTCTGCTACACCTTCATTTTCAGAAAAAATAATTTCTTCGTCAGTTTCTAAAGGAATTTCAGGTTCAAATTCACTTTCAGAATCAATAAGACCTGAAGCATCAAAGTCAGAATTATCAGATTGAATCAATAACTCAATACAGCTTCTTTGGCAATATAAGCACATTTTCCAGAAGGTACTTCACTGCTCTTGACTGCCATGTTTAACTGTAATTTATTGATGACTCATCATTTTATTGTTTATTTTATGAAGTTTGTAAAATACAGGCCAAACACTCATAACTTACAGCTTGGTTAAGAAAAGCAATGCATTTAAAATTTCTGTAAATTTTCATTACAGTGATCCATATTATGATCCATATTATCTTGCGGCTCTAACGGATATATGCATCAAATACAATTAAGGAGTTAACTTGGATAAATGTTTAAAATGCAATTGTTAATAGTGAATTTTGTAAAGGAAACATTAAGCAACAACTAATTAACAACAAATAATTTTTTAGAATAACTAATTATATAAGTGTTGTAATACAAAAAATTTATTAAAGATGCACTAAAAATTATAATTGGACTGTATGATGAATCAAAAAATTTTTTTTTTGTTCGTGCGCATTTATTTCTATTTTTTACATTTACTCTTTTTATTTTTACTAACCACAATAACAATTCTTACAGAGGGTAACTTTCACAGAACTCTTGCGGCTTTTAATTGGCACCTCAAACAAGTGTTCTAAGAAAAGATATTCGGCATTGCTGCCGGAATTTATCTTCTAGGTTTACCATCCAAATCGCGCATAACAGCCTCAGCTAATTTTTGATTTTGCTCTGTATACACATTAAGCTTTGAATATTAAATACTATTTTATAAAATAATTCAAGTATATCTCTATTTATTTTGTTTTACGATATCTTACGCTTATTTGCTTATATTGTAGTTTTTTTTAACAGGGAGCAACATGTATATTTGATATGTAATCGGTAAATAAATTATCATAATAACAATAATTCAGAGTTTATTTGTAGACATTATTCAGCCAACTAAAATAACGATTTTATAAAATTTTGTTTGAAACTATTATGATTTTTTCTTTTTTTTCTACTAATTTACCAAAACTATTAATATTGGAAAAGATACTAAACAGTCCATGGTTTACACCCATCGTTTGTGTAATATACATATAAATAGCCATCCATTCTTGTCCCATTGATGGAGTAATAATTAGGAAGAGATTTATGTCTTTTGAAATTTTGCCGTTCATAAAAAAGCATTGCGCTTAGATTTGATGACAAAACGTGTAAATATACTACTTTACAGTTATTGTTCTTCTTCGTTTCAACATTTTCAAGAAAAGAGTTAAGAAGTAATGAACCTAAAAAAAAAAAACTTCTCGGTTTTTAAAATACTGTAATAAGTTTTAAAATACTGTCATAAGTAATACTGCTGCAAATGAAAAGTTTAACTTTTTCCTTTGTAAATAACTTAAAACTTGGTTTTAAACTAAGAACAGAATCACATTGAGATGGATCTGTATCTAATACAAGAATGAACTAATGGACTTACCTACTCCTTTTCTTCTAAATTCTTTTGAGGTTCCTAAAATGAGTATATATGCCACTTTCGTACCCGAAGCATACCAATAGCCTAAAATATCTCTGTCCTATAATAAAAAATAAAACTTATTTCATTCTATTTTCTTTCTTTTTTTTTCTAAATAGTTGCTTCCTGTATGGCCATAAGCCATTACTTGGCAGGAAGCTAAAGAAGAGTTAAAATTTCCAAAATTCCTGCACCAAAATGCTACTCATAGGCTTAGTGGACGAAATATTTGCACCCGGAACTTCAGGTTAGGGAATCAGATGTGTAACCCAGCTGAGCTATCTGGTACGGATATTATTTTTTAAAACAATACAAAAATGTAAAATATAAAAAAATATTAGTGAAATATTTATCGCGCAATGTAAAAAAAAATAATTTACAACAAAAATTATATCAGTCGTTTGAATTCAGTATAATTAAAGCCTGAACCATGAAAATGGTAAATCAACAAACCCTCTAATTTTATCAATAATTTAAAAAAATAATAATGAGCAGATTTTGAAAAAAAAAATTTCTGCAAAAAACTGTTTTTAAAACCTGAACAATAAATAATGTACAGATTCGAAATATTATCTGTCAGATCAAACATGTTCTAAAACCTCATAAAATTTTAGCAGAATTGGACATTAAAGAGTTCAATTTTATTTTTTTTATGACATCTTTGACCTGTTTTTCGCCTTAATACAAGATTATTAGGCATTTGTTACAACATGAGAAAAATATGACCTAACTGTTCTGTATGCAATATTTTAAAAACATAAAGACTAATAGAAAAATCAAAAAAAATACAAGAAAATTCCCAATTTGGACACAATCGAGAACAGTTTGGAAAATCAAGATTTGTTTTCAAAAATATAATATAATTAGTTATCTATCATTAATGACCTACTGATCTCACAAAACCTCTCAGAAAAATTCAAATTTGTAAAAAAATGTGCCGGATGGAAAAAAAATGGGTAAATTCTTATAAAACTCAATGTCAACTGTCTAAGAAATAAAAAATAGCAATCATACAAGCAACATGCAAAATTTTTATGAAAAAGCAATTTTAAACTTATAAATTGATATTCGTCAACCAGAATGAGATTTATTATAATGTGAAATTGTTATAATTGTTATAATTGTTGGAATTTAATAAATTATCATTAAATCACAATACTCCATTGATGATTGAGGCCAGTCTCACGTAATAATGCAGTTGCCAGAAACCAAACCGTATGATAAATAAAAGGCAACGGATTTTGATAAATCATTTAACTCCTAATTGCAATGCTAAAAAATTCTTAATGGAGTATAACCATTTGATTTAACTAATAAAAAAAAAAGAATTATTTCAATTTAGTTTTTCACCTATTGCAAACAGTGGTAGCAATAAAATAGCTTTACTAACCTACATAAAAATTTTTACGCAGGGCAGGTTAACGAAAACAAAAAATATTTTAAAGCCAATCCGATTGTAATTAAAAAATCTATTATTATTGAAAAGGGCACCTCTTTATTGCATTTTGATAGATCCCGTATTTCTGCAATGATCACTCCAATAAGTTTATTTTGTATACATGCAGCAATAGCATAAAATCTTTTACCACTAGCCACCTGTTCATACCAAGCATCTGGATATCTAAAAAAATAAGGCTTTTCACGAATTGCTTATGTTTTTTAAATAAAATTTGCGAAAACAAGCTAAAAATTAAATTTAACCAAAATCACAAAAAATCTAAAACCATCACAGAAGTAAAATTATACCTTTTAAACCTGTTTTTAAAAAAAAAACTATCATTTTTGATAAATTTTTGGCTAAAATATTTTGACATTTACTCACCTTTAAAGGTCAATATTTTTCCTTGTTGAAAATTTCTCAAAAGAAATATAATGCTTTGTGTAAGAAAATGCTTTCGTCATCTATCTGCCAAATATCATGTCATTTGGAATTTTTTTGGTTGAATTATGACCCAATGTGACAAAATTTACTCCTTATATAGTAGACATTTAAAAATAACTATATTTAGTCTTGTTGTGTAATTTTTTTTGCAATTTATTTTTTTTTGTAATTTATTTGCTTTTGCCTGAAGTTATTTTTAGCATCTATTTATAAAATTTAGTTATTTGCCAAAATTTACCATAGAAAAACCCCGATCATCTCCCTATAAAAAATTTCTAAAAAAAAAAAAAATTTTGGTTTTTGTGAGCAATTCATTTTTGCATCTACCTGCCAAATTTTAGGTTATTTTGATTTTTGTCCCCTTGCACACTCACTTTTGTCCCTACTTTCATGTGAAAAAGGTTTAGAGATTTTGACTGGAAAATTGATGAAATTTGCGATTTTGAACAGTCAAACTACGGCTATTGAGACAAATGAAACCTTTTTCTTTTTGGAAACTAAATGATTTAGTCTTTCACTTGATATCTAATGCTTAGTTGTGAATCGTTTTTAAAAAGGCTTGGAATAGCAAGTAAGTAAGTATTAATTCTGCCTTAAACAAATATTAATAAGCTAAGAAAATTACCAGACAAGAGAAAACACACAAAAACAAAAGAACAAACATTAAGATAAAAAAACAAATGCTGGTAAGAATATGCACAAAATTTGTCTGTCACAACAATATTTACATTGAAGTTTCGTTATATATAACACACAAAAACATAGAGTTTGATTCAGCCGAAGCATAGTAAAAAAAAGAGAAAAAAAAAAGTGTTTTTTACAGAATTATATATATATTACATTTTATGTAATTTTATTTATTACATTTACAAATGATTTAGTTTTTCACTTGATATCTAAATTTTTGTTGTGAGTTGTTTTTAAAAAGGCTTGGCATCCTTTTTTTAACCATCCCTAAAAAATTCCAGAATGTCCTGTTCTAAATTCACTAATATATCATTTCTGTAAATTTCAAACAATCAAGGTGTAATCATTATTAAAGTTCATTCAGTGTAATTTCTACCAATCTACTTAATAGCATTAAACTTGAGAATATGTATTAAGTAGATAGTAATAACAGCATTGACACTATTTAAAACACGCAGTATGAAAATAGACTTACTTTATGGAAACAGCATTAACATTATCTAAAACACGTAGTATGAAGATAGACTTACTTTATGGGGAACCATTCGCTGCAAAGCTTTTTAAATTGTGGAAGGTCTTCTTTATTTAAAGTATGGAACTGTATTTGATCAGAAATAGATTTTACGCTTGAAAAGTTGTTCATATATAATCATTATACTTTTAGTCTAAAATTTAATTGAATATTTCAGTGAAAATGGTGTCTTGTTAACTGCTAAATAAACGACCTCTGACATGTCAATTTAATTGATTATTAGATGTCCTAAAAAAATTATCACTGGCCTAAAAAAATTATCACTGGCCTAAAAAAATTGGTGTTGCAAGTCTGCTAATTACAGGTTGAGAGTTAAAATTAAAATTTTTGTAAAGTTATCTAACTAAATAACTAAATTTTAAAGTCTATAAATTCTTTTTCCATCAGCAAAATCTTTGCTGTAATTTTATGCTATGATACCAGAAAGATAAGTCAAATATCATTGACTGTGATCATTATCCTAATACCGCCATAATTATCAGAAAAGCCTGTTATCTACTTTTGCAGCAAGCAATTGAAAAATAAACCAACCTTTAATGTAAGCATATATAGCAGACCGGTTAAATCATTTGATAGTGTTGGAGCAAAATTTTTACCGCTGGGTGCCTTTCTTAACACTAACCTACTTAAAGTAAAATAGGAATGAACTGAACCCTTTTATTGTTGGGCCACACATTGGAATTGCAATCCAAGGTTAAAACAAATAGTGAAAGGTTTGATAAGCTGCAATAAAAATAATGAAAAGTTTGATACACACAATACATATATTGACAGATTTGTATTATAATACAAATAATGACAGATTTAATATGCTCGATTATGCCAATGCAAAAACATTTGGTATGCTACAATAGAAATAATGAAAGGTTTGGTATGATGAAACATTACCATTTTAAGTTTTCTTTTTTAGTATATTTTTGCTTCAACATGCCTTAGGGTTCATTCAATAATTACAGCCATCTTGTTTTGACCCACCCAGCCCACTCCATAACGCTCTATTATGATAAGTGACAAAGACTCATCTGGAGCTGCATCGCCTTAGATAAAGATTAACGCCACTCTTATTTAAATTTTTAAAAGATATTAAAAAAAAAAAAAACTTGAAATGATCCTGTTCAATCTAATTTGCGATTAGGAGTCTATCTACATTAAAAAAAGGTAACAACAATAAGTAAAAAAAAATAAGTACTGCAATACAAACTCTATGATAACTTAATCACTTCACTTCAACACGGGTGACAATGGGCTGAAACACAACATAACTTTTTACAAATTATGGAAAAATGTTTCTTTTTGAATTTTTAACACCATAATGCCAGGCTTTGACATAAATCCTGAGCGATCGCTCACGCTTGTGTAGAGCTCGGGTAAATTAACTTCACCTGCGTGTTTAATAACCCTGTGAATTTATTGCTTATACTTCCAATTTCCAAACTTTAGGTCTTATTTTTGTCTGTTTGGTTGAATATATTTAACTAATCATTGACAAGTAGATTTCACTGCTATATTCTACCATTTTTACGACATTCAGTTTTCGGAGTAATTATCATAATTAAAACATGCATGGGTAAATACAAATATTTTTTTTCGCAAATATACTTCATAACAAAAAACGATAATAAGTAAAGGCAACGAAGTAAAGCTGGCAATGTTCAATACATGGAAGAAGGATGTTGTAATTGGCCAAAAAACCAAGACTTATGATGTTGGTAATGTAAATTTAATATTTAAGTTTAATAATGTTAAATTTGTGTGGTATTTAATTTGTGCAAAACATCAAAATGGTGTCTCACACAAAATTGCGCTACAAATTGAGAATCGAAAACTTCCAGGGAATATATTACATTGTCAATAATAGGTACAAGTTTAATACTTTTTCCTATACAAGAAAAAATATTTTAGGCCTTCTAAAAAAACCTTTCACATGTAGACGATAAGTAAAAAAACAAGAGTTTGGTTGTCTCAACTTTCTCTTCATAACTCTTCCTCAAATCCATTTTAAGAGGACTAGAACCAGTCTAAATTTAAAAATTTTCTTTGCAGTCCAACCATGGTGGATGACCGGTTTCTTAGTCAGTACCTATTGTCGAGCAATAATAATCGCGCCATTTACTTCACACGAAATATTAACTACTCAGGAGGCCGCTTGCTTAAGGCAAGGCCTGGTCACTACAGGCTTTTTTGATTATCCAACACCTTTGCTTTATATCATGAACAAGTATAAAAACGTGCAGACCAATCCACCCCTAAGGCATGATGCAATCATTGAACATCATCTTGTCACAACAGATAAATCAAAATTCAGCTATATTATGGTTTTCATTTTTGAAACAGCTTCTCATCATTTAATTTCAAACCAGATATTTCTTTCTAAGATTTTGGTATGATTAATATAAAAATTTTGAAAAAGTGTCAGTCAAAGGTAGCTTCAACTATAATATCACAAAAAATTTGAAAAAGATTTTTAAAATTTTATTTTTGCATCACAAAATGACCATATTTCGGCACAGTACCAAAAAACTTATTTTTTGAAAGATGGCTAATCGAGTCAAAAGATGCCCTCAGATAGTTTTCTAACTAAAACATTATTTATAGATCTATAATAATATTTGGGTATATTAGGACTCAGTACTAAAAAATTAAGATTAATTCAAAAAGTTGTCACTTTTCTACCAATTGCAACCAAAATTCTTCAAAAGAATTTGAGGAAAACTAATTCTAAAAATGAAATCTTTTGATGGTAATTTAACATTAGTTAACAGCAGGTATGATAATGAGTCATCTCAGCATCTTATTAAATGATATGCACTCAATGTTTGGGAAGTTCTTCATCACCTCTATAATAAATGAGCAATACGCACTAAGTGTTTGGATAGCTCCTCGTCATATTAAATAAACAGTCAATGTATAAAAAAAAACATTTACCATTTAAACACACAAAATAAGCTCCTATAATATCAATCATTGTAAAAATCTAATATTATTTTTTTAATTTACATGATACATTGAAAAATATAATACACTTTAACTACAAACAGGGATTTCATTTTTTGTTTGCGTATAGTTCTTCCACCTCTCTATAGAATTCTGATAATGGTACTTTAAAACGGTAACAAGAACCTTCTTCAGTGGTACCCCAATCTAAACATTAAATGAAAAAGATATTTCTAACAATTCAGCAAAGGTCAGTTTTTAAGGAACTTTCCATAAATTCAAATACCAAATTTCACCTAAAAAAAGAACTTAAAGAGGAACCAGTGCCCACATAGCGTTCTTAAGCTCCTGTTGCTAAACAACAATAATTTTCTGTATGTGCTCATATTGGCTAAATGCCTTTTTTTTCTGCATAATTCAAACCTTAAAATTTAAAAGATGCTCTTCCGGTTCTTAAAATTCACCTTGGTATGTTTTTTGGGGTGAAGAATCCATAAATGGCATCAAAAATATAATAAAACTTTTTTGAGTTATTCACAAATCCATATGTTCTTCACCTAGTGGCAGATAACTCAAAAAAAATCATATGGCAGTGTGTATATTTGGATTTTTTCATTTGGATATGAATCTACACAGAATAAGTCTCATTTAATTCAAGTTTGAAATCAAATTTATGTTTTTTTTTGTCTCACAGTGAAAGAACAAAGATGAGTAATTTTAAAAGAATAATTTTGTAACGTATGCGACAAAAAAGAACTTTGGAAGCCATGACACTGCTACATGACTAGGCGAACTCAAAGACACATGGTAATTTTTTGTGCTTTGTACCAACTTGATCTAAAAAAGTTTCATGTGGCAACTTGGTGTATACATAAAAGCAAACGCCTTTTCTTTTTCACTCCTTTTACATGGTTCTCATTGTAAGAAGTAAGACTTGCATCCTCATCTACTTGCAGCATCAAGCAGCTAATTTACAGCTAAATAATGGAAGGAGAAGGAGTAAGCATGTTAAAATGACTCTTTTTCATTATATTCATCCTATATTTTTGTGCCATTCTCATCACAACTTCACCCCAAAAATTCAGTGTATTCACATTGTAGAAGTTTCAATCAAAATAATTTCATGTTATTTCAGATTACTCAATGATATAGCTAGTCGCGCACTAGTTGTAAAAGGAAATTATAGATGGCAATTGAAGTACATAGGAAATGCCAAAAGTTTAAAAGTTTTTCATTTCATATTTGCTAAATCAACTTTAAACAAAAATAGTGGATCATTTAGTTTCTGCATTTTTCTCGTTAGTCACACGTGATGGAATGGCTGATAAGTATATATAGGAGAATATTTGTATACAAATGATTGTATTATTCAACACATCTAATGAGATATTTAGTCTTAAAAACCTTTTCATATCTTTTTCATGAAATCAACACAAAATTGAAGCCTTCACTGTTTTATCTAGAAGAACACCAGTCAACAAACTGGATTTCTGTTGAACTGTTAGAATAAAGAAGCTAACTGAGTTAACCGTTGACAAAAAATGCTTCCTTAGATCTGGCTTATTGAGTTGAGAATTAACAATATGCTTCCAACATGAACAAGTTTATGCAATGTTTTTAAAGAAGATCTGAAAAATATCACAAGTTGAAAGGTAAAAAGACCACTTCCCTTTTTATGGCAGGTTACAGCTCAAAGAGAAAGAAAATGTAGTTCCTAGACACTCGCTGTGTCATCAGTGTGTCAAAATAGTATCATCATTTTGGCAAAAATGAATCAGAATCAGAGGCTGAGAATGCTAATGAGATAAATCATGATGGCATTAACGCAAGGGATGAACCGGACAATTTTCCATGTCAAACTCCAAGGAAAAGACTGGACACCAGTCTGGAGAAAATGTTAACTCGCGCAGGGTAGTCCAACATAGCAGAACTTCGAAAAAAACAATTTTAGTTCAATTTAATCCATAATTTCATAATTAAACTTTTTGAAACAGTTCCTCTGGTGTAAAAATATAAACCTTTTTTTTTCCATTCTGTGAAGGCCTTCCAGTAATTCAAAACATCTTTGCGGCAGTTCTGAGGAAAATTCTCTTGCTCACGGTGATAACACACACTCAGTCTATCTTTATAAACTTTAACCATCTGTTGTTCCACCAAACGCTCGAGCACCTAAAAATTAAAAAAAAAACTGACAGATAAACATTCATAATCAGATATCCTAAATTTTACAAAAAATCAGAAAAATTCAGAAAGCAAAATTATGCATTGCAGTAAAGAATAAATATTTAAAAACTGTATTATCAGCCCTGTTATCTTTTTAAAACATCAGAAATGAAAGATTTTTCAGTAGATTTGTTAAATTTACCATTAAAACCTCAACTGAGGTTCCTATAAAATAAGCACTTTGTGAATGAACTCCTATAAATTGTTTTTAAAAACTTTTAAAACTTTAAAAAAGAAGTCACATTTAGGCCCATTAACGAAAAAGCAAGTTTTGAACAGGTGGAAATTTGGTGCCCTATAATCCTCGAACTTCATACAAAGTCATAGAAAAGGCAATAAACATATTTTATGAAAATTTTTAACATTTTCAATTTTATACTTAAAATTACCTTTTTCTCGAACCAAACCTGGGGACTAGGCCTGATAACTTTTTTTTTTAATACATATATA
>JAUZNK010063799.1:0-14652 GCA_035046665.1 Euphysa ruthae
TATATAAAGGTATTAAAAACAGACTTTTTTATAGTTGCAAATTTTCGATATATTTCATATATTCTTTAGGCATGTCATAATATACGGGGTGTGCCAAAATTCTGGTTTACATACTAATTAAAATCCTTTGGAAAAATTAAAGATCTATTGGTTAAAAATACCTGCTCTATATAAACTTGCAAAATTTTAAAATTGATTGGCGACTAAAAATAGTTACAATTATTAAAATATCTGTTAAACATTTCGTAGTTACACATTGTTATAGTTAAGCAACATAGTAACAACTACGAAACAAAATTTAAAATCTCCCTCTTAAAACAACACACATAATTTCCGGCTATGACAGTACATTTAAAAGTAGATTGCCATTTCCCACTGTAAAAAAAAAAAAAAAATTCACGTATTATTGATATTTTAAGTATTCTACCTATTAAGCATGTTTGCTACCAAGGGTATCAACTTAAAGTGAACAACTCTGGTTAAACAACGCAACATGGTGTAACCAATGTCCGTCAATAAAATTAAGTAATGCAATAGTGATTCAACCTTGACAGGTCCTAATACTTACCTTAATCCAAACCGGTGGATAAATAATACATGCTTAAGGTAAAGAAGATAAGTTTATCCACAATCAAATGTCACATCACGTTTATTAAGTCCATGGGGAACAAAAAAATTAAGATTATACTGCCAGAACGACTTACGTTTACCGGAAGTAGTACAGTCCCGTGCTTGCCCTATATCAATAAATTCCCAATCCAACGTGCCTTTATGGTTTGTTTGACTGAAATTATCGTGGAAAGACATTTGTGGAACAGTTTTCCAACGGCTAGATAGTTGTTAAATCTAAGCCGGAATTTAGCACATGTACTACCCACATATTGCTTTTTGCAGGTTTTGCGTTATAATAAATATGCCACGTTGGAATAATTGCAGTTAAGAATTCCACCCCAAATCTTATAACCCTCTTTAGGTTTATAGGAACTACTGCTCAATACAGATCGAAAAACCCCACACTCAATCCTCAGTACAAACCCAACTCGATGCACTGAGTGTAGGGTGCATATACACTGGTGAAGAGTTGAAGAAATTGATCTCTAAAGTCAGTTTCCAGCCCCGAGTTTTTTATGAAGGAATGGTGGGCTTTTTTGTGCCCTTTCTCGACCAGTTCTTTTTTTGTGGCCTAGTCGAGCTCTATGCTTTTTTTCTGCACTTTTGGCCGTATTTCCTTCTTCAAAGTGTGGTATTTTCGAAATTCTTCTAAAACCGAATGAAACTCGTCAAATCCCTTGCTGACTAGGTCTGCAATAGAATTGAGTTTGCTCTCAGCAAAAACGCGGATCTGGTCATGTTTTTGAGCTTTTAATGCTACTAGTAGAAAGCTTTGTGCCAGCACTCACGAGACCGCATCCAGCAACAATGTCCATGAGGATTGAAACCATTGGTGCTGCGATTTCGTTCGCTAAGTGGTCCGTTTGAACGCCACCAAAAACAACACCTATCACAGTAGCTCCGACATCAACACCGTTGATAAAGTTGTCAACCCGAGACTATTTGTTCACAAGGCTTTCACGTCAGTCAATCTTGGCTTTTAGCTGGTAATTAAGTTTGGCCACCTGGGTAAATCGGAAGTCTGCCTCAGACTCGGAGATAGCATGGGTTTTTTTTGGTGTAGGTTGTAGCTGAGGGGTATTTATCTACTTTGTCCATGTCGATCATACAAGAATAATTTCTTTAATATGGTCACTCGGTCCCATAAATACTAAATAACTCCCACTCCTCTCAATTGATCTTCTCACCGAATTTGATATACTAATGTGGCTTTTCGGGATCTCTCGTCTTATAACTCAGAGACATTTTGTCTTTGATTTTTATCATCCAGTGACCCTCCTTTGGGAGTGTCGCAGTTACAAACATAGCAAACTTATTCCAACCATCATGTGTGGCAGTGATTTACAAAACAAGGTATTATTCCGGAAAGTCCTTCAATATTGCCCTGTCGTAGCCACTAGCTGAGCTTTCTCAAAAACGCGTCAATGGAGAGAGAAATAAACCAACCTTATTTTGAGAAATACCTCCATAGGGTGCAAGAATTAAGAATTTTCTCTAAATCCTTGCTCACCGATTTCTCCTTTAGGACCAGAAACACTGGAAGATCAACGCTCACTGCATTCTCCATTAAGACAATAAGCACCGGAAGATCCACGCTCTCATGGGTCACTTTTTGGACCAAAAACACCGGAAGGTCCACGCTTAGGGGGTTATTCTTTAGGACCAAAAGGCTCAGGTTACCTTTAAGCCCAATTACTCCCGTTGGGAGTGTTTGTTTTTTAGTTCAATCAGGCTTAATATCATGTCCAAATATGCTCACCATTTCTTGTATCTCGTTTGCATTTGGGTATAAGAATCCCCACTCTCCGCATCTAAATCATAAACGTGGATCTATATAACGTGCGAGAGATAAATCAACTATTATGGTGCTATAATGTTCATTGTTTGATAATTTGACAACTTAAACTGTAGACCACTTTTTTGATGGTAGGGAACCAAAATAGACATAGTTAGTCAATTTTTAAACGCTGCCGGCGTGTATCTCTACTTCAACAATACCAATGAGAAACCAGGATGAGTGTAGGGCACCGCACATTTTTTCGGAAGTGGCTTGCTGAAGTTTGCCAAAGGGCTGGCATCAAAGGTTACAGTCATAACATCGCTGACATGTAGGGGTTATCTGCAACTCACGTTCGGGCACTATGCACTTTGGTTCTGCAAAAATAGTGTAAAGAAAGGATATGAAAGCTTCAAGCCTGACAGAGCGCAAAATTAATTGGCCATCAAAAGTTTGGTAAGAATTTAGGCCAATATATCATCCTGATATTCACATCCTTTATTTGAGCAGCAATAATAGCATAGCAATTGCACCAAGTAACGGAGTGAGGAACCATACAAAGCCAACTCCATTTTGGCCATTTTTCATTGGATGAAGCATTTTTCGACGTTGTTCACCCAAGGTTTTTGCAAACTTCATAACCCCTTCTACCTTCGGGTTGCCTCGATATGCTGCTGGAATATTAAGCTTACAATTAACCACAATTAACTTGGCTATTTTTTGCAACAGTGGATCGATGGATCCTGGGGCTGGTTTAAGGATATAAGCTCGCCCATGCTTAGCTCCTAATGCTAGAGATTTGAGGTGGTTCCTGTATCTTTGTAGCGCGGAATTTGATTGAGGCGTATTAAATAAATATCCTCGTGATTGAGCTTTCTTCAGTATAAAATAACTCTTGCTGACAATCTTTATGCCAAAATGTGAGAAGTCGGCTAAAACGCACGGAGAGATAAAGCATCATCACTATCACTTATAAAAACTTTAGCACACTCTCACAGTCCCATAATTGCTGATTGCATTAATACTTTGTTGAGTAATGGAATATTTCCAGACGTTCTTAAATGGGCACATGTAATTCCCATTGATAAGAAGAAAGATACTCTTGAGAAAGGGAACTACCGACCTATTAGTATTCTTCCTACGCTATCGAAGGTCTTTGAGAAAATCGTATTTTTACAAATAACCAGTTTTTTTTGCGATAAATTCTCTACTCTTCTTTGTGGATTTCGCAAAGGTTTCTCCACCCAAAATTCATTGTTTCGCCTTATTAATAAGTGGAAAAATTGCCTGGATAAGAAAGATATTATAGGGACCATTTTAATGGACTTGTCAAAGGCATATGACTGCATTCCACATAATCTTCTGCTAGCAAAAGTCGCAGCATACGGTTTCTCTAAAAGTTATTCGTGTGTGCCTTTCTAATTTTCCCATGAGGGAATCTGCCCATGGTCCTGAAAATGTCTATGAGAAGGGACCTTCGGGATGGGCTGATCAAGTATTTTTTAGAAATGAAGGAGGCTGGAAAGGCTTCAATAACTTTCTCTTAACATTTTCTGGAGTAGGCTCATCTAGGATGTATTTAGCAACTTCTGTGAGGGCCACATTCTCAGCAAGTATTTTTTCGATTTTTTAATACGTGAAGGGATATTCATTTATCATATGTTACATATTGGGTATATTTTTCCCGATATGTCTAGTCAGACAAGTCTCTAAATGAAAATTGGGTTCATTTCACACAACACCCATGCAAAGTATCTAGGCAAGCACTTCTCAGTATATATCAGTTTTTGAGCAACGAGTTGTTAACGGCACAGCCTATAAAGTAATGGCGGATTTAGCCCGTACACCACATTGCCAACACGGAGCTGATGGTGTTCTACCAAGACCTAGCTGCTGGCGATGTGTGCCACAATATATGTCGATACATTCCTTGCCATATAGTTGCAAGGCATTCATTTTCAACAACAGGCATTATTATCTGCCTACATCGTTTGGAATAACATGGTCTGACGCACCACTAAATGAAAACTTGTTGTCTTGGTTCCGGAGCTGCCGACAGTGAGGAGGCGTGGTGTAGATTTACAATTACCAATTATATATGTACTTGAAACTGTCTACGCCTACATTAGTTTTTTATGCTAATTGTTTATGTTCATGAAACCTTCCTCACCTACAAAAGTTGTCTGCCAATTGTAAGTAAGTAAGTATGTATGTAACATTCAAAATTTACCAAGTTTTTGCTGAATTCTAATCCCTTGAGAAAAGTGCAAAAATCACATTAAAATATTATAAGTTTCCGGGAAAGTGGTCTGAAGATTCTTTTGCAAAAACTGTTCCTGATCTGAATTTTAGATGTGCAATAATTGTCAAAATATTTCAGGCTGCATTTTGATTCCAAATCATATTAAAGTAATGATTTGGCGTTCTGATAGAGATGGAAGCATTAACATAGAATCTTTACTCTTGGGCCAGTTTTGCTGCAACATGAACTTAGATAACTTAGATAAAGATCGAGTTTCCGCAGTGCAAGAAAAGCTCAAGATTTTTGAGCACATGATACTTTCTGAAAACTCCAAAAGTTCTGTTGATAACTTACATGTAGGGTTTCACCAAGCGGCTCAGTTATTTTTACTCCTGCTCAAGTACCTAAAATACCAGATATAAGTAATTACTTGTTGTCTCAAATGGAAAATGCAAAAGAATTTGCAGAATACTTCCTTGCTGGTTCAATAAACTACCTAGGGTCATTTTACAAAAGCGGATACTATGTGGCGTTTGCAATTTCTAATAAAAGTATGATTGCGTTGTTTGATGATGGTGAGATCAAATACTTAGAAGGTAATATTTTGTATTTCTATCTTACGTTACGGAGTTTTCCAAGACAATACATATTCTTTTTTACATTCGAGCAGATTGTCTGGACTGAAAGACGAAATACAATGCTCTGAAAAATGCCTTGTTTAGAAAATGCAAAAATCGTTCTAGGATACATTATGCTGGGAGTTACAACATCCTCAAATGGTTTTTTAAAAAACGATGTTCTATCTTGCATAAGTTCTATGCTGATTAACGACAGTGTTGTATCTTATTTTCTTTCATGTGTGCGAACTTGCAAAAAACGATAGAGAATTCTATCCTAGATTTGCCAACGATTTAAATGAATCAAGAATGTTATCTGAAATAAGAATACTGTCTTTCAAAACACTTCATTTTAATTCCAGTTAATTCAAACAAAGATCATTGGATATTGACCGTTGTTATTCCAAAGAAAAAGCTGATTATGCGCTTCGATCTTTTAAAAAATGATAATACACTATACGTTAATGAAATTTTCCAATTTTCAAGACATATGCAAATCACCAAGCCATACAAATGGTTGAAAAGAATGCCAGAATGTTTGTCCATATGTTCAACACTTCGGGAAAGAGTTTAAATGGACATACCATGTACTGTTTGCATACCAACAGAATTCCAAAAATTGACCCAGAAAAATTTGTACAGAGAGACCTCCAGTTACTGCAAAAATTGATTGGAAGTCAAAAACCAAAAACGATAATGAACAACTTAGATAAAATGGTGATAAGGCAGGAAGTTAACCAATATAAAAGGCAGAATATTCAGCAATACAAATTATTGGCCATATTTTGTTCATCCGGTCTTGATTTGGTCATATATAGAAAGTGTCAGTGACTAATTGGATTTCAAGTTTGGAGATTATCCCGAAGCACGGATAAATGTAAGTATAAGATCTTATGTTGAAGTTACTTTCTCGGGAATGTGCATTTTATTTTCGTATTCCATAGTTTTTTATGTAGAACTACTCTAAACATAAGCGACAATAGCATCTCCACTCCAAATAAAGACAACCTTGCTAGCTATTCTTACCTTTAGACTTTATTTTCTTAAATTTTAGTATTAATATTTGCGTCCTTTGCTGTATTCATGAAGGAGCGAAGAGGGGTTAGAGTCAGCTTTCATGAAATTTAAGAGAATTGTACTGGTAAAAGTGAAACTTTGTCAGCTTTATCATAAATCGTATCCGTGTCCTGTCAAAACTAAGTATTTGCTAAACTCGCTATAAACCTCAACGTAATTTCAAATGCAAATATTACATGTTTCCAATTACTTGAAACTTCTGTTAATTATTAATTAACAATATGTAAATGAGCATATGCTGGGATATAAAATACACAACAGATCCACACAACAACTTATTCTATTTACAATATCTCCAGCGGCTATATGCTATGTCATTCGTCACGCCAGTTACATCAAATTATGTATTAATGGGATACTATACTAATACATTGCGGGAGCAACTTGAGGAAATAACTTACATCGCCTAAATTTTCTCAGATAAACCATGTCTCGACATAATTGTCAATAAAAGAGAATAGTAAACTTCTTTTATGATTTCAGTATTGAAACTCTTAATAATACATCACCCATTCAAATTCCTTTGTTGTAGTTTTTAATATTGAAATAGCGGAAAACGTGGACAAATTTTATGAAATAATTATGAAATATATTATCTATATTTCTTATAGAACAGTGTGTAGTTGTAACAGATGACAGGAAAAACTTGCGAACACAAGGTAAAGTCAAGGCTGATTTACAAGGGTTATACGACAGTCACATAACGCACAGCATTGCGACAGCCACACAAAATTTTGTCGGTTGAATAACGCATGTTGTAGAGATACTTTGGACAGTTTCTATATGTACAACAGCTGTGCAATTATCTTTCGTTACTTTGTAACAAAATTGTGTATTCGGAGAATAAAATAGCGTCGCACATCCCTTACACTGATATGGTTCGGTACAAATTTTTAAATAAAAGGTGACATTGTAATAAATATACTTCGTTTCGGACAACCAAAAATGAAAACATTAAAAAACGGCGCACATAATAGAAACGCAGTGCAAATGTTCTACAACCATTGGAAATCATCCTAATATTAAAATAAAAAAAGTACAAGTTTATTTACCAAAAATGTTGGATTTTTCTGTGAATTTAAAATAAATTGTGCAGCTTATTTAATTTCAGAATCTAAACAATATGAAAGGTATAGTTGCATATTATCATAAGATAAAACGCACACCCACACTCACACACACACAAATGCATCGTTAGGAAAACCCAAGCCTCGCAAGCATATCATTCTCAACTACGATTTGCTGCCATAAAAACTGTGGCGCCTTTTTGTAAGTTGACGATTATTTAAAAAAATCAATCTTTTCACCTCTGCACACGACACGGTTGCCAGAAAAACATTTTTTGTTTTCCAGTTGAGCCTAAAAGTTTTTAAGCAATTCATATAAACAATACAAGTATTATTTCTCCCTAAAATCAAAATCAAAATTTCGAGCCAACTTGATTTCCACGTGAATCATATTGTCGATTATTTTTTTACCAATCTATTTACCTATGTCATCATGCACGGTTGCTGATATTTGATCATATTTGTGTTCAGATATGTGCATAAGTAGTTTGAGTCTATGTGGAAGCCTATAAAGAGCTTTATTTTATCTATTTGTGGTAATGTTAAAGGAGAAGACGTGGATTGTTTAGTAATTCCAGATTTCGAGAAATATGCTTACAATGATGATATTGCTAAGATGGTTGATAGTTTTGTCTTATCCATTTACAAGGTTCTTCGTGCTTATAATAGTTCACTTAAAATAGCTCATTGAAATATAGAGCATTGCTTCTGTCAATTAAATGTTGTTTAACTGGGATTAAAAATACCTTAGGTTGACTGTTAAATTGATCGTTAGAGACATTACCTTGGACACTTCTAATGACTCGCAGCGATTACGTTGTAAAGCGTTAAAGGTTACAAGGAATTGTCAAGGTCGAGTAACAGACTTGATTAACTTGTGGGCATGGATGTCCCAAGAAAGATTCTCGTCGAAATGTACGCCTAAGATCTTAAACCATGTAACCTTTTTATTTTTGAGACTCTGTGTTCCAATAAGTTGGGTTTGAAAATTATATCTGCTTGCTATTTTTTTATGTTAGAGACCAGCGTGTTATTAAAAATATCCTAAATATCTCTGTTTGAATATTCAACTGAAGATAGTGTACCAATTCTTTTTATTTATCTATCCATTATATATTGTTTCTCATATTATCCTACCGATTTCAAGGGGTTTTAAATAGTTGTTTGTTTTACTTCTCCCTGCCAACTATAACAGCCACCCCCTTTCATGAGATTTGTAGTTTTACCTGCTCCAATAGGCATCAAAATGTAAAAGGTAATGTAATCTGTTATTTTATTCGTTTCTCATATCATCCTACCAATTTCAAGAGCTTTCAATGATTCGTTACTTTTATAAATCTCAGCCACCCTTTAACCACCTTTAGCAGCTACACCTATCATGGGATTTCTAGCTTTACCTGACCCTATAGACATCAACATGTAATTTTTTGGTTATTTTATTCGTTTATCATATCCTCCTACCGATTTCAAGAGCTTTCGATGAGTTGAAACTTTTAGATCTTTGAAGCACCATTTTCAGATCCTGAACATAAGATTTTCAGCCCTACCTGCTCCTACAAGCAATACACCACTATTTGTGGTTTACTTAATTCATTTACCGTTTAATGCTACTGATGGTGTCTGGTAGGAGATGATCGGCCAATATGATTTTTTAATATTTAGAGTAGTCGTCACGGGAAGTCATTTGTACAATTTTATTTTATTATTGCTTTTAAATACTTTTTTTACAGGTAGTAACTCCGTTCTCAGGTGATTTCTCTTTTATATTGTTATAACATAACACACAATCAGACAAATAGACGAGATCAGATCATTACCTGCTGTACACTATCTATTTCGAAGTGTAAACTGTCTCTGGGTCATGAAAAAATTACTTGGGCAGGGAACCGCCTTTTTGTCGTCTACGATGAAATGTTACTGATAAAAAATTAACAATAATACATCTTTTCTAATATTTTTGCAAAAATCTTGTCTGTAAATTTACGTAACAACATAGAAAGTATTTTTTACGTTGATAAATGTGCGTTTTCTAAACAAAGAACGTCTTTTGTTAACGGTGGCTGTAAGGGGTGGCTACCTTTACACAAGCAATATATATTAACTAATAGATAAAGCTGGATAGAATCGATTGCTAGTTATATAGCTATACGTTCCGTTTTTACCAAGTAGGGAGGCTCTGTATTAATCCTTTGTTGTAAGAAACAACTATCAACAGAACTTGTTTTGGATGTTCTCTTCTTTCTGCACACAGCACCTGTACTTTGTCACAACAAGATTTGCTCTTGGAATTGTCCTTGCCCATTTGTTTTTCTACACTTCTTTAGGAAATTTATAAAAAGACACTTTTTCATTAGTCGTTTTATAATTAGAGTTGTGATTAGGAGAACACTTTAAAAGGCATCTCTAAATTCTTATTTGACAGCACGTCACTTCTTTAAGTGCTGCTTCACCGTTAATATAAATTTTAAATGTATTTTGATAAAGGCTTTGCAAGGTTAAAGTTTGTCTTAAAACTGTGTTTTTAAAATATCTTTAAGACGTCTTGATGAAAGACGGTTAATGTAGGATACCTTTAAAGCTTAAAGATGTCTTAAAAAGACAAGTCGGTTTGATAAAATTCTGGAACTTTATTTGTCTTCTTTTGATTTATTTAGGTTTAATTCATTTTCACTAAATAATAAACTGAATGTCGCAACTTCCAATAAAGCTAAAATTCTTAAAGATGAGGGAGCCTATTAGCCTATATTTAAATGCACATATAGAATTAAACAAACAAACAAGCCGTTTTGAAGCTATGTGCCGTTTTTTGACAAAAATACGAAAATACTATTTGCATCATAATTTACGATTGGCAAGAACGAGAGATTTGTCGTTCTTTTGTCGCTATTACTTTAACCAATTGAATATAAAGGTCTTATTTACGGTGAGTTATAATCACAGCATTGTACAATAAATAAAAGAAACTTCACTAGGGCTTTGCTTTTTCAGAGCCCAAATTAGTAAAAGTTAAAAAAAATTGTTGATTTTTACTAAATAATAAATCCCTAAATAGATTAATTATTTATTTAAAGCCGTTATTGTGTTCCATACATGTATTTATTCTGAACAACTATATGTTGACATGCAATTTATAAAAAGGTTAGAAAGGTCAGTTTAAGTATTGTATGAATTTTAAATTTAATTACAATGTTCGATTCAATTTACAAAACTTGAAAATAAATTCTGAATATTTAACAATTATTTAATAATGATGTTAAAGCAGGGATTTATATCGAATTATTTTATTATTTATATTAGTTATCTAACAAATTTTCAGGTATGATAATGCAACTTCGCACGATTTTTTGAAGATCGAAAAGCAAATAATTAAGTATCAAGTGAACTATAACAAACTTTCTACTTTACAAAAGTGACCTCTGCTAGACCTTTTTGTGGTATAATTTTAATAAATTTTCAAAAAAATATTTTGCTCATATAACTTCACAACAAGACCTTATGAGGAAAAAAATCTTCAATTTTAATGATAATATCAAGCATAAAAGCTTTGTTGGTTTTTGATTTTTTTGCAAAAAAACTTTTTTTATCGTTGCTAGCCATCTGCGATTTTAAATCATGGAGAAGTCCTTTCATGAAATCATTATGTTTTTGTTTAACGATGTGCAATTCAAGGTGATTTTTGATACAGTTTCGCCTAACTGCATCCAACTCATATTTCATATACTTACAAGATTTGAGTAAGCTATTTAAATCTTTCTTAAATTGAATAATTTCCCTTACTTTTGAAGAAGACAGGTATTCTAACTTAGTGATCAGTGTCGTAGCTTCATTTAGTTTTGATTGCATTTCTTCGTTAGTTTTATCGACTCCGTTAAGCCCATTTGTCATCATAAGTGATAAATTATCTATGTGTTCGGTCAGGCTCCCATTTTTTTCTTCTTCAACATTTATAGATTTGCGGAGGTTGTCAATTTCTTGGTCTTTTTCTCGTAGAAAATTTTGCATCTGAAGTAGTTGAAATTTGCTTCTGTCTTTTTCCTCACTGATGGATTTTCGTAAAGAATTATTTTCTTTTTCCTTTTTTAGTTCAATTGTTTTGGTCATTTCAATTTGAAGAATTAATTTTTTATTTTCTTCTGATAAACAATTCATGTTTTTGATGGTTTTGTCAAGAATATATTCTATTTTACTCTTTTCGTATTCTTTTGTCATGACCTCATTCTCCATCTTTCGTAATTCTTCATGTTGTAGTTTTATTACCTTAACAAAAGTTTTGATAGATATATCTTGTTTTGATATTATGTCATAAAGTTCTTCATTTTCTACGAGCGATGTTTCTAGTGCACAATGCGATCTATCTTTATCGTTAGGAAGCTTCAAAAAAAAAAAAAAAAAAAAAAAAAACAAGGCTAAAGTTAAATTATTTGACTTTTTTAAAGTTTAAAAGTATAATAAGTATAAAACAAGTCATCGTAGAAAAGATCTCAACAGCACAATTTTTTAAGAATTCTTGGAAAGAGACCATAACTCCGACTTTTTAATCGAAAAAAAAGGTTTTTAAAGATATTAACAAGATATCAGTAAAGATAGCCTTGGTCAACATGATTAATGCAAATCAAAGGATTTTAATAAATGGAGACTTTTAATTTCAATTCTGAAAAAGAAAAGATTTGACCTAGAACGACCTGCAATTCTCTAATATAATGAAATTTTAGGAAATTTTTTTTTTTTTTTTTAATTAAACAGTAATGGAACCTATAAAGAAAAATATGCTCTCTGCGTTATGGTGTTTAAAGACTTGGTGAAAAAGTAAACGATAACTTAATGATTCCATCCATGAATACTTAGACGCTTAGCATTCACCAAGTGGATAAATGAAAATCCATTTATTTAGAAAGGAAGAACATCAAAAAATATGCATATCCTAAAGAAAATAAGAACCGTTATTATTCTTCATCAGCAATCAGTAATAGAAAAAAACGCTATAACGTGTCTTTCAACTTAGAGGTCGATTCATATATTACCATGAGGTCATAGTGTTGCCACACTGATTTTATTAGATATTAGTAGTCGTTTCTCTTAAAAAATGCAGTGGAGCTTTCTGAAGAAATCTGGCATATTTTTAAAGATAAGATATAGATAGATAAGATAAAGATAAGATAGATACTAAGTACCATGGATCATTTTACGCGGAGAATAAAAAAATGTGGTATAAATTAATCAATTTTAAAAATTTCATGCAATAAGGTTAATTTTTGACCCATGAGAAAGAGAATTGCTGCGATCAAAGGTTATTCTAGTTTATTAGTGTCTTATTTCTAAGTGTTCGGTTTTTTTTAGAGTAATTTTATACATATACTCGTGGAACCACACCAAAAAACACATTCGAACAATAGTATTGTTAAGATAGAAATAAGAACAATGGTCATAATTCTATTTCCAAAAAAACATAAAAATATGAGGAAACTAAATATTCCAACGAAAGGCTTTATTCAAGTCATCTTGAAATTGAAAAACACGTTCACAGATATAGGCACAGTCTGTTGAAGAGGAATGTTTTTCCTTAACAAAAGACTTGTTTCATGGCAATGGAGTACCGCCAAAGAAAAATAAACAAAATATTTTGCTATGACATATGTGACACCATCGTTTTTTTCATCTTCTTTACACACAGGATAGACTTTTCCTAGCTTTGCACTGCATAGCTTATTGTTCAACTCATTTTAGGAGAAGTTATTAAAATTGTTTAATTTTATGTCTAAAATCGTTATAAACTCTCGAAGTACTGCAATTTCATCCTGGTAAAATATTATGTTGAGCTGGATTAATATAGCAGTGCATAGATAAATTTAGTCTTGAAATCTTATAAGAACGATTTTTACTAGGAAAAGAAATATTTGTTCTCTCTATATTGTAAATAACAGCAGCTTTTTATAAGTTATATTCAATCTTTATGAACAAATATACCTTTTTTATGTTAAAGCCTTCCTTAACATCAGATATTTCCACCATTTTTACTTCAATTTTTGAAACCTCTGTTCTGGACTGCCATTTGTTTCACTCTGGTCATGTTACCTCAAAATTTTAAACTGCAGCATTTTTTTTAAATTTCTATTACTAATATATTTAATTACTTTGTGTAATCTGGCATTGATATATCAAAACATCGACGTTATAAAAATAGAATATCGTGCCTTATAGAAATACTGCTTTAATTGGAAGGCCTTAACTGGTGATAAATGATTACTGTTTTATACATCAATATCGAGTTTTGTATGTGCTACAATATTATCATGTAATAAAATAAAAATAATAAAAAATTCTAACACCTTTTTGAAGAAAACTTAAATAGCTCTGTATCGTTTTTATACAAATGGTTATTTATGGTTGGCGTATCTTAATTTAAATGGCGTGGCGGAAATTCCGAAGTATATTTTTTCGTTCTCAAGGGACGCAGCAGAAGATCTAATAGCCTGATAAACAAAATTCTTTTCGAGACAATTTTTGCATAAAAATTTGGGCACAATTCCCAACTTAAATTTGGTCACCCCAAATAATCATCAAGAAGGAATCGGCCACGATAAATCATTTGGTTTAGTCCCCCTTACAGCAAAACAGTATCAACAAATATAGCCAAAAAATTCCTAAACCTCATCGACAAATATTTTCCGCCCAACCATAGCTTCAGAAAAATTTTCAATAAAAACAACGTAAAAGTAAGCTACAGTTGTATGCCAAATGTAAAAACGATTATAAGTTCACATAACAAACAAATACTAAAATCCAAAATACAAGGAAACGACCGCATGTGCAATTGTATTAATAATAAAAATTGTCCTCTGAATAAAAATTATGTCGCAAAGAATATTGTTTATCAGGCTACTATATCTTCTGCTGCGTCTTTTGAGAACGAAAAAGTATACTTCGGAATTTCTGCCACGAGATTTAAATTAAGACACGACAACCGTAAAAAATCATTTGCATCAAATATAAATATAAAAACCACACCGAGCTTTCCAAAGAATTTTGGAGCATTAAACACTCTAGCAACATCCCTGTTATCAAATGAAACAAAAGTTTATTTAATCATCTTGAAAATTTCACATATTCCTGCTCTGTTTATATCGAGCACTTTTATTTGAGAAGAATCCACCAGAAAAACAATATATATATATATATATATATACCACACACACACACACACACACACACACACACACACACACACACACACACACACACACACACACACACACACACACA
>JAUZNK010063810.1:0-14651 GCA_035046665.1 Euphysa ruthae
ATATATGTTTTCTTTTTTTTTTTTTTTTCACATGTGCGTGACCAAATTCACATGTTAAGTGACCAAAAAAGCTATGAATTATGTTTTACATAAATGTTCCAAAATTTCTTGCTCCCTAGTGATAAACTTTCCCTATGAATTCTTTGCCAAATTTGATGTTTATCAATTTCTTAAAACTTTTATTTTTAAAATCTTATGTGATTTTAAGTGATGGCACAAGCCGTAATGCAGCCACATTGTCGTGTTTCAAAGATTCTTACTCTCCAGCAACATGAAACTTTACTGACAATTAAAAAAAAAAAGAAAAATAACGTTTTTGTCAATTTATTAATTTAAGTAGAATCTATTATAAAAGCCACTCTGAAGCGATTAAAAAAGCTTGTTTCTTAGTAATGAGTATTTTCTGAGCAAGGTTTAACAACCTTTTGAGACAACTTTCAGCAAAAATTTTATCAGCTCTAAGTCTACAAATATTAATAAAAAATTTTTGATTTAAATGTAAATCTAAAACTAGTCCTTATCAAAAATTGATATACAAGTAAAAAAAATAAAAAAAAATATTTATATATATATATAAATTATAATAAATTATTTCACCTAAATGCTCCTTGAATGATCTTTATTATATTTTTAGTTGGCAAAAGATCAAATTTATACTTTTATTATTTGTTTTGATAATGTTACCTATTTTTATATATCTTCTTTGTAGTTTTTCTTATGTTTTAAAAGTGGTTTGTTCTATTTCAATATTATTTTCTTTTCTCATTTATTTCTGGGTTCAAAAATTCATTGATATTCCTCATCATCGATCATATATGTTAATTTCTCGACAATGTGCTTGTGTTTTTATTTTCAAGTTAGAGGTTAAATTTCTTGTTTTATGCATTAAATTAAGTTTCCCGAGAATTTTTCCTTTTCAAGTATGTTTCTTGATTTGGATATTGCTAAACAGAAATGTTACCATTTTTTCATAGACTTCCATACTGCTCAGTATTATAATTTTATTTATTTTGATAATGTTTACATATTTGTAATAAGTTATATCAGACAGGAAAAGTTTCTTAGGGAAGTGTGATGAAATCATTATTTAGCAGGATATTATAAGTCTATTATATTATTTGGTTAGGCTGTTTTGTATTCTATTTATTGGATTTTTAATATTATGTTCCTAAAATTGTTTTAATTGAACGTTCCAATATTTTTGCGACTTGCTTTGCTTTACTTCCAGCAAAGCCAACACAATCTTATGAATTCATCCATATCGGTCAATCGCTTCAGATTTTTATCAGGTTATCACTCATTTTTTTTCTTAAATTTTTTGTGACGTCCATAGGTAAAAAAAGTATCAAAACTTTTCTTACCAAGTTCAACTATTATACTGTTTTATATGATGTTTTTGATATTTAATTGAAATGGGTTCAATATTTTTTTTTGCATAAAGTTAGAAAATTCAGGAAGGTTAAACATTCAAACTTCTTTTTGAACCTGTGCTTCATTAATACATTGATTACCACCAATTCTATCAGAACCTACATTGACTTGAGCTGAAGAAACTGTCTACCACATTTTTCTAACAGGAGATATACCCTTAAAGTACTTTTATACTTTTAAAGGGGTTAAGGTATTACTTTTTAAACCAAGAATATTGTGTAAAAAAAATCTTTGCACATAAAGTCTGCTATTATTATTAATTTTTTTTTTTTTTGCTCGTCTGGAAGATATAGATAGGTTATGTTGAATATTAAATGGGTAAAGGTTATTAATCTGAATAGAACATTGCATCAAAGTTTTTGGTGTTTTATAGACAGAGACTCAGAGTGGAAAATATTGGTATGTTGAAATGTTGAATTTTTTTGGAATATTTTTAAATTTATTTGATTATGGTTTTTGGTTAACAACACCCAAAGATTTCTCTGGATCGGATTTTGGATCATTTCTCAACAGCATTATCAATCTATTCAGCAAAAATCTTAATTATTATTTATTTTTTACGATTTCTCTAAAACTTACTCTTCCTTTCAAAATAAAATCTCTTTGGAAAAGCTGCTGAAAATTTTTTTCTGGAAAATTGGTCCTCTATTAGCTTGTTTTTCAGCTGATTGCTCAAAATTGGATCTATAAATTTTTTCTAAATTTAAGTAGCTGTTGATTTAATTTTATCTAGTTGGCTGGCCTTCTCCTGGAATTTTTTCAATATTTTAGATTTCTTTATCCAATAACCCTTAGATTTAGACAACTAAATGTGGCCATGATTTCTGACCACTGGTAATGTTCTTGTTCTATGAGCCTCGGAAAATGACATGTTTGGTTAATTTTTAAGAAACTGCTTTTAAATTTTGCTTAAATTATGGCTAAGGTTCGAAGTATCATTTATGATTCCTTTTTGCATTTTGGCCATTTAGAAAATGCTATTTGGCCTAGTCTCCAGGACTGGTAATATAGGGATTTTATACTTGAAAACAACATTTTTGAAATTTTATCGAAATGTTTTTTTTTTTTTAATATTCCATTAAATTAAAAGACCCTAGAGGGTTTTTTTATATCCATATGCCCATGTGGCGGAAATCTTTGTTCTATGGATTTGAGCCTTGAACTTAGGTCATTTTAGGATCTTTTCTTTTAAATTATCTTTTTTGTATTATAATCTTTTCAATTATATAGATATATATTTTCTTTATGGACCTGAAAATTAATTACTAATTATTTTTTCTCAAGTTTAAGTTTAGGAATTTTTTTTTTTTTTTTCAATAAATTGCTTCCTGCAAGGCTTGAAGCCACTACTATACAGAAAGAGGACTTACCACGCCAAAGTGCTACTCATATACTGAGTGGGCCATACCTGATTTGAACCTATGATCTTGTAGTTAGGAGTCCAGTGCTCTACCCACTGAGCTATCCAAGTTTTATTGGCATGTGCCTCAGCGGTAGCTCATATGCTTTACATGCGCTAAGTCTCCAGTTCGAATCCTGGCGTGGGTGGTCATCTTTTAATATGTTTGACTTTTGATGATCTCCCCCCTCATTTGGCAAATATATAGATTTTTAATAAAAGTTTCTTGGAGTGCATTAGCCATTTTTGGATAGTGATGAATATTATGCTCGTTAAATATTTTGCAAGCTAAAATTTAAAAAATGGCATCTGTTTAACCTTAGCTAAAAATTAATATCATGTATTTTTAACCATTATAAATGACAAGCATTTCTTGGAAACGAAAGAACCCTATTTTGGAAAAAACATCCGTTTCTTTATTTGATGATGATAGTGATCAAATTACAGAACCATATGTTGAAGACTGGAGGGACTTGTTACCTTCAAACAAAAAAAAGCCTAAGCTAACTGACGAAAAACTAAAAGAGCAACTTGTACAAGATGGCATAGCATTAGCAGAGGAAGGCAGGTGAAAATATTTAATAAAACAGAGTTATTAGGCCATTGAAATTGTGGCGTGATCTAAACTTTGCAAGTCTTTTTCATAAGTAATTGAGTCAAAATATTAAAACAGATGAGTGAATTTAGTTGAAAGTGTAATTTTAATGACCTGTCTGTTGCCCGTTTCTGCAAAAACAGTTTGCGGTGAATTAGCTTTTATTAAAATTAATTTGACAATGTAAATACGGTGCATTTTAACATTATGTTTAAAAAATCAATACTATTTTTTCATAATATTTTAACAGTTTTATTCTGTGTGTTGTTACAATTATATATTTGAAATACGATTATTTATCATGTCTTTTCTGTTATGTCTTTTTCAGTGTTTAGTTCAGAATGTCAATTTACAGGACATTTTTTTCGGATGAATATCGATGAATGTCAAAGGTGTTTATCCTTGCTTGGTTTCCAGCTGTAAAAAAACTATGAGTACCAGGGATTGTTTTAAAGCAAAAATTGCTCAAAATTATTGCAGTCTCAAAATATGTAAGGTCTTTTTTGTTTTAAATGTTCAGAGTATCAATGGTTATTTTATAAAGGTTCTGGGAAGCAATCAAATACTTTGACAATGCGATTGAATGCAATGTTGATAAAGCGAAGTTATATGAAATGAAGGCTCAGGTATGATTCTTACATGGTATTAGCCAATCATATGTACATATAGACATTTCCCCTCCTTATTATTTTGTAATAAAATAAAAATTAACTTAAAGCAGCTCAATACTTTTCTGACACTTTATCTCAAAAAAACTTTGATCATCCCTGACAGTCCTTTCATTAGTGCCTGCACGATGGCCGTGCTGGCAAGTGTTAATATTTATCATCAGCCTGCACCATTTTTTTTCCATACTTTCGTATAGAATTTTTTTATTTTAAAGTATTTTGTTTTTTTGTGTTTAGCAAAGTATTCTATAGTGCTGAGGACTCTTTTTTCCAGTATTTTATCGTATATTTAGATTACAACATTTCCAAAATTTTCTCTTTTGGCATGATTAAAAGGGGGATCGCATTATTACCAGAGCCCCAAACCGGCTTCCTATCAGTCTTTTATGTTTGCCTCAATGTTGCTTTGGACCAGTACAAACAAGATGTTAAGGCTCAGTTCGAATTTCAAAAAGTCATATTCAAAGTCAGTTTGGATAATGAACTGTTTTTGGTGTTAAATCGGGTTTATGCTTTGTGCATTTGTAATGCTCTGTTTCCATATACCAATAAATCGCCCAAAACAAATTTATTATTTACGTGATGATTTTAATTCAATGATATTAGAATTATTAAATATATTTAAGTTCTACTATATATCGCATAAGTTTAGCAAAATTTTATTTTTCTCTCGTCTTTTACTTATTTTTTTACAATAAATATTTTTATAATGCAAACAATATAGAGTTTTCATTTGTAAAGTTAACCTTCGTGTTATAGGAAGAGTTGCCTTTTTATGGTTCGACAATTCTATTGTTTGAAAAAAAAATTTTTTCAAATAAACGGCATTTTCAGAGATCATTTTAATATATAAAAAAGGTCCATAAGCTTTGTATAAAGAATTGATTCTTTTAGTTATATAGAATGCTTATTTTTTTAACCTAATTTTTATTTATTTAATGAGATTTTGAATTAATATTGAATTACGATGAACATGGGTAAAAATAAAGTTTTTTGTTTGATCGGTGCAAAATCTAAGTAAGCTAATTTTTTTTTTTTTTTTTAATCATATTATTTATAATCAGATGAGATAAAGATAGACCAAATAAAAGATTTATTTCATCACTAAAGAAAGTAGATGCTTATCAGTAAGAATTTTTAGGCAGACAAAATCAAAATCAAAATTTTTGAAAATTAAACAATATATATCTCATTTAGTTGTGCAATGTGTATTATTTGTAGTGGCATTTTTTTGATGATTCAACATACACAACAGTCAGTTTTAACGCAGCAGTCAGTTTTAACAATGCAATCCTTAAGAGGGATAGCCGTTTAAAAGAAGTTTGACTAAACTGTTTTTAAAAAGGTTTATAGTAGACTGTATTGTATTGTATTGCATGTGGAATATTTATTGATCTTTAAAAAGCGTTTGACACAGTTGATCGTGAAATTCTTATCTCTAAACTCGAATAATATTATGGTGCTTGTGGTGTTATAAAAAGTTGGTTTTCTTATATTAAAAACCGTAAATAGTTTGTAACAGTAAATGGTTTTAAATCTGTTATCCAAACTATTAAATTCGGAGTTCTCCAAGGGTCTGTACTTGGTCCTTTTTTATTTGTAATTTATATTAATGATTTTAATCAATCAGTTAAACACTGTGTAGTACATCACTTTGCTGACGACACCAACTTTTTGTATGTAAATAAATCAAATTAATGTTTTACTTAAAATGATTAATTCTGATCTCAGAGGAATTACTATCTAGTTAAATGCTAACCAAATTTCCCTAAATATAAGTAAAACAAAGAAGTTTATCGATCAAATAGCATGCTAATGTGTCATTACGTTTATAATAATACCATTTTTTCTAATTATTTTAAAATTTTTTCTTCACATTTTAGCTATCGCTATCAAATTTGAGGTCAGAATGGAAACAATCAATTAAATTAATTAATTTCTCTTCAACGATCTGCTCTAAGAATAATAAACTTTCAGCCTTTCTGCTCTAATGTATCATTTTTGTTTCATAGTTTGAATATAACTTTGTCTTCGAATCAGAGTCTCTATACTCACAATTACTTTGTCCATGGTGTTAATAATAGAAAACTAGCCCTATCATCATTTAAGACAGTAAAAACTAATAAAATTTCAATATACTGCTGAATGGAACAAATCTGTGATAGAAATCAACAGATTATTCTCTATTAAATATGGCAGTTTTCATCAATATGAATCAATTCTTGATTTAAACCGAATCCAATTTAAAAGATTAGTTTGTAAAGTTGTTTATAGACAATAATATTTAATCAAAATTTGCATTATATCTTCATAATTAATATCGCGTTTTCCGATGCCTTAAAAAAACCGGAGTCACTCCCTTTGGTCAGCTCTTGCTCTATGAGTGACTCCCTCCTATTAACCAATTACTTATCAAATGATTGTCTTAGTATTTATATTTATATTATTTTTAAACAAAATTATAAATGTATATATTTATTAGTTAAAAAGGAAAATATAATAAAATAAATAAATAAATAATAAAAAAATCTTGTTGAGAATTAAGTTGTGCAGGGGGTAGTGCCAGGTTAATTTTTTGAATATTGTAATCGTAGAGTAAATTACGAAAATAGTAATTGAATTTATCTTAAGACAGTTAAATCAACATATATAGATGTTTAATTTTTAAAAAGGAATTTCTAGATAGAATAATTAATACTGAATTTTGCTGGTGGGCGTCTGGTTCGTTTCAAGTTTTTGTACAATGGTGAGAAAATGTAAAAATAGTTTGAATTTGAGCTAAGTTTGTTAAATAGTTCGCTAAATCTGTTAGAACAATATTTACAAAGGGCATTTATGCCAGTTACCATGAGCAATTTTATAAAGAAAATTATACCTTCATCGTTTACAAAAATTTTCTTAGTTTGTTATGTAGATTTTCAGTTGATGTTCCCCCTATCCTGTTGTTGTTAATGCTGCTTTATATATTGTGTGTATTCAAAGTCTTTTGTGAGGAGACTGATTATTAATCATGGCACAATGATCAAGATGTGTTCTAACATGTAGCATACAGTCAATAGCTACTTTTTAGGTTAGAAGCGGGTTAAAATTTTGGTAGCATCTTGAATGGTTTTCACAGAAGCTTACACATGGATGCAATATTATTGATATTGTTTCAATGAATCTTTTTAAAATTTTGTATGAAGATAATTTACCATAGAACTTATAGGCTATATTGGCATGTACTTATAATTCTTGGGATTTTATTTTTAAAAAAATGGGTATTATTATTACTGGAATTTCTAGTTTTTTTAACAACAGGCCATTCAATTTTCTTTTTTCAACCAAATATATTATTTTGTTAGGTTTTTTTAAACTGAGGTCATCCTTCTTTTTCAAATTGTTCATGTAATTTGGATATTTACATAAATTTGTTGACTTCAGCAAAAAATTACTTTTAGTATACATCAAAGATATTTTCACTTTGATAGGCCTTAAAATTCCAGGGGCTTTAGAAAATCATTATTATTTTCTGAAGATTACTAGAAAATATCAATGCCAATGTTGTAAATATTTGTTTTGATTCTGTTGTTACTATAGAATGATAGAAAGCATTAATTTTTTTGGAAAATTTTCAGAAACAACTCTCTTGCATGGGTTTAGTGTTTTATTTCATTGTGTTAAATATGCTATTATATAGTAATAATTAGTATGTGGATCAGAGGTAGGTCATATGCTTTACATGAACCAAGTCTCCGTTTTCAGCCTGGTTGTGGGTTGTTTTAATAAATTCAATTTTCGATGATCTGCCTTCATTAAGGTAAATAAATAAATTTTAAAAATAATAATAAGTCCTGTCCATTAGGCAGTAAATTACGCTAATTTATTTTTGTTTTTTTAGGCTCTGCTAGAGCTAAGTGAGTTGTACCCTGCATTAGAAGCAGCAAAAATGGCAGTTGATCTTAGCCGAAATTGGGCAGAGGCGTATCAAACTTTAGGTAGATGTCAAATAAGTGTTGGCGAAATTAAACAAGTAACTATTTTATACTTTATATTAAATCTTTCATACACTTGATTTTTCTGTTTAAAATTTCATAGGGAAGCTTGTAATTTTGGAATTTTTCTGAATTTACAATGTGTATGTGAGTACAATTTACTATTAAACTTAGTGTCACTTTTTGTCAGAAAGTGGCCAATAGCTTTTTTGAAAAAAAATACCTTTAAATCTTGCGAAAAAAAAGCTTGTTTTGTTGGTGTTTTTTTTTTTTTTACCTGAATTTGCCCTAATATAACATAATATAATATGGCACTTTTAATGGAAGAAAAGAAAGAGAGTTACGGAGGGCATATTTCGACCCTATCAGCCACCTGTTGAAAGCCCGTTTTTTGGTACTGGGCACAAAAATAGCTTTTTTGAAAGTTACGTTAGAACGATTAATTTTAAAACAACTTTGCATAAAGTTAAGAAACCATAGAGGATATCGTCTAACATAAATTTCCATCTGTCTAAAGTTCTTTTGTTTTGGTAATAGTTTCAAATATCACCATTTTTTATATAAAATGACTTTTGAAATTCTCATGAAATCAGTTCTTTATTGTATCAGTATGTCCCAATTTATTTGCAAATTTCCAATAGAATCTTTTTATCCATTGTCATTAAATTATTCCTCTAATTTCTTTTCCTGTCATACATTGAAACAGGTTATATATTATTAAAAATTGTACCCAACATTATTTGTTAGAATATCTATTTTTTGCGAGAAATTGTCATTCAATTCTGCTGAATTTCTTTGTAAGGTTAAAAAAGTTGTCTTACTAAATATCAGGAAAAATTTTGTCCTAGAATAAAATTTTTTAAGAGAAATTAATAAGTGTGATTTTCAAAGTAAATTTCGGTAGTCCATTAGTCACTGAGCGTTTTTAGTATGTTTCTGTTTTGTCTTTTCAAATTTGGACCTTAGTTGTACTGTACCTGTCTAAGAAGCCTAATGCTTGATTTGTGGCGCATAAGCCTGGATGTTAAATATTTTAATATTTTATTAATTTTTAGGCCCTACGAAATTTTTCTTGTGCTTATCATTTAAAGCCCTTGTTGGATAAGGTAGGCTATTATTCAAGAATGAAAGTTTTCCAGATTTATCTGGGATTCATTTCAGCTGTTTTTGGTTTAGTTGATTTTAATTTTTCAGATATCAACTGCAGTAGTAAGACTTCTTTTCATTACAATGCATCTGCGAGAATAATTTGGTTATCAAAGTAAATACAGAAATACCTGCTTTATGTTTTGCTTTTTTAAAACACTTATTTCTCAGGTTTTTTTATTCTTACTCAAAGTTTAATTTTTTGTTTTCCAGATTAAAGCAACCTTAGAATAATTTTATGTTTATGAAAATAAAATGTACCTCAAGTAAGATGTGGGAGGGAATTTTTTTTGTAATTCTATTGTCATAATTTTTTTCTTAAGATGCATATTAGAATTTTTTTTCTGTTCACGCTGCTTGGTTTCTTCATTTGAGTTTGATGCAAATCTTCTTTCCAAATAATAGCAATAGAAAAACTACTAGCACTTTCTCACTTTGAAACAGAAAAAAATAAATTTTCTTAGTACAAAATTTAAAAAAAGTTATATGTAACATATCCCTGTTACTCGTTCATGGGCATTTCTGGTGGTGAATGGCTCTACACCCCCAATATTATTCATACTTTTAAAAAGTTTAGTAAACACCTTTTGAAAATTTAAGTTAAAATAAAAATAATGATAATAACAATTACTCAAGTCTGATTGCGAAAATTAATTCTAGAAAGGTATTTTCCTAGATATATTCTTCCTTAGGTAATTGAATTGACCCGGGATATAGACTATATTTCTTTTTTTAGTACTATTAAATTATACAATACAATCTCATATGTTTTTAATAAACACAGTTTTTTTTTTCTGGCATCTCTGTTATTTTTTTTGTTATAAGTAATATTGAAGGATACTTAATGAAAAACATGCTTTTTAAGGTGGAGAAAAAACTACTCAACAAAATTAATAAATTAATTCTACAGAATTGTTCTACAAAATTACTCTTATTTAAAGAGTAAAAATTTTTTACAGTTTTGTTTAAACCCACTTTCAAAATTCCAAATCATTTATTGTGTCAAGTATGTTGCTAAACGTTATTAAAACATATGAGTTTTTCTCCCATGTGCTGATTATACATCATCTAGGATTTGCACTTTCATGTAGTGACTGGTTCTATAAGAATGAGTAACTTGTGGCATAGCACTAGATTGTTATTGTGATATTACAGCTGCTTTGACTTGCCAGGTCACGAGGAGTCAGGATATAGACAATGCTCGTGAAGTTTACTAAATTTTAATTTTCGGATAAAATTAAATAAATGAGATAGCAGACATGCAAAATTTCATTTAGCGTACAATTTATTAACCCTTTTCATGAATATATTTTCTTGGTGGGAAAAAAATAAAAATGGAAGCCCAGAATCAAAATATTGTTGGGTGATTTGTAAATAAATAACATAAGTTGAGGATTTTTCCAAGGGAGATTGTCTAGATTGGCTAAAAGAACTGTAATTGTCAATATCCGGATCTAAAGAAGAATTATTAATTCTGTTTTTAAAAGAATATTTGATATCCCTTGTTTACTTGTGGAAAAACTAGAATACAGCAGACAATATCAATTTTCTTGTACCCTAAGTCCCTTAGAGATACCTCTACCAACCACACAATGGAGAATCAAGCATATTCAGATTTAGATCAAAATATGCTTCACATAAACTTAAAGTGAGTCAATGATAACAGGAAAAAACTTTTTTTTTTTTTTTTTTTTTTTTTTTTTAAACTTCAAAGTAGAAAAATTGTTTCAGTCAAAGTTCTTGAAAACAGCCAAAAACTTTGTAAAGATCGTGATCAAAAAATCTTTTGGGACAGTATCTCGAAATGCAGCACTCGTATTTAATGGAGGCATTCCAAAATCAGCTCGCTGTAACTTCCCAGTGAGATCTAGTGGATTATGTTGTCATATTTTTACTCTACTTTTGTTTTTAAAAAAAATTTAGTCATTTTGGCAATTTAGCTAACATGTGCTGAACAACTACAAAATTGGCATCGAATAACAAGCAAAGGCTCCATACCAATGATTCCATTAAAAGATGCCAAGCTTAAATCACCAAAGATGGAAAAGCTAATTTCAAGATTGAACCTGCTGACTGAGAAAATGTTGCCTCAATGATTAAAAAGCTAAGTTTATTTGATCACTTTTATGAAATTTTACCACAGACAGGAATTGGAAGGAATTTGTCCCTTGGATAATTTTTAATTTTCAAATACACTCTCAAAACAGCCAACAGCTTAGCTGATCAGTTATGAAAATAGTGAATATATGTTTAATAAAAGTTTTATGAAATTGATGAATTATTTATTAAAACAGTAAATAAATTTATTAATGGTAGTGAAGTCAATACGGTGCTAGCCCAGATGCTCTTGGACCAACTGGTATTTTAATCAAAGTTAAAGCAAGAACAATTAACTGAGCTGGTCACATAGAGTCACTTAAGATTTCCCCAATTACTTTGTACAATGTCAGTTACAGATGGCATGTACTGATGCTTAATATTATATAAGGTAAATACTATGTGATAAAAAGAGATGATGGTATAATAGATTTTATCATAGAGCTATGTAGCTTAAAAATATGTAAAGAGAAACTAATAAGCTGGGATCATCATTAAATTATAGAGTAAAACGTTAATGATCAAAAACTGATTGGAATATTTATTGACTTTGAAAACTTCATTTGTTTATGCAAAGATGTCAATAAATAATTTGCATCTCCAAAATTAAGGAGAACTTATGTCATTAAAGTATACATATTTTTAGTATCAAATTTAGTATTAAATCAAGTTTCGGTTGGTTTAGAGTAGTTCCACGAATTGCAAATAAATCCAATGGAAAATCTCCTATATGACATTATTTCATGTTCTTCGTGAACAAAATCTAGCCTTTTAGCCTTATTTTTTATCTGATAGTAAAATTTTGCTTTGAATTACAGACTCAAAAAAGCGGGTGATTACTAATTTGGTATGTGACTAAACAAAGGACCCAAAATTTTAGGTCAGTTAGGGTTACAAACCAGTCTTGGACACATATAGAACCATCACATAAATTTTCAGGCATAATGATTAGTGGTAAAATCAAGATCCAACAGGCAATAGAAGCTATTTATTTTTGTCAGTTAAAGTGTTATTGAGTATAGAACAATACCGGGTTGTTAGGTTCTGAATTATAGGTATGATACTTATGAGATAAGTTAAAGGTTGTAACAGGTGCCTTTTTTGGGTCTTATAGATCCAATATTTTAAGATACAGTCATCATCAGCTGTCATGAACTTTGAAGAAATCAAAAGTGTTTTCAACAACAACAACAACAACAGTTAATGTAATTTAGACTGGAAAAAAAATGTAATATGAACCAGAGTTTTTTAATGCAAATTATTTTATAGTAATACTAGTGATCAATCCTATTTGATTTTTTTTTTTTTAATAACCAATGTTTTACATTAAGCATGGTAAACTAGAACTACTAAGAGGTAGCAAAAGTTTAACATAAAATACTCTTTCCCAAGTTTGTGTAATTTGGGAATTATCTCTAAGACGAATATTCTTGAAAAATTTATTAAAACTACGTAATGGTTGAGGTAACACCAAAAAATCATGAAACAGTTAACAAGCTGATTTTTTAGTTACTGTGTAGAATAATCACAAATAGTTTATATATGTTTCAATACTGAATATGCAGAGAGAATTAATGCTGTAAATAAAATCATGATCTGTCAAGTGGTTTAAATCAATATATGAGAAGTTAAAGACATTTTGGGTAATATCTAGTTTAATTTGGGGTTTAAAACTTAGCGTTTTATCAAGGAGGAGATCGAGATGCTTTTAAAAAGGTACTAGTGAAGCATGACTATTATCAATTGGATGTAAACTTTACAGAAAAATTTTTCGACTCATTTATTTGGATCGATGCTAAAAAACGTTTCCCATTGAGACCCCTAATTCTTAAACAATAGTATTTGATCATTTAAATTTTGGCTGAAACTCAATCCTATTTTTGAAGTTTAAAGATATAAAAGAATAAATTTTTAACTTTTTATTTTCTTTAAATGTTCGAATCCTTTGTGACATTTTTAAAATTTTCTCTAATTGCTGGGTGAATGACGTTGTTATGAATTTTCTCTTAAAGCATAAATAAAAGATGTGGGTCAAAAAGGAATTACAAAGGGTCAAATATTTTTAATTTTCAATTTATTGACAAAGGATTAGTCAAGTTTTGTGTTCCCTAAAGTTTAGGGTTGATGCTCATAACAAAGGAGCTGTTAATGATCTGTTCTCCCTAAATCTTTTTAGCATGATTTTTAATATCATAGGAAAGTTGTGTTTATTCAAGTATAAATAATCATATCAAGTCATGACAGACGCTCAATTGATGAAAGAGTAATGATATCAGAAAACTATAGGAGCAAACATTCTATCTCGAAAAAGTTTTTTTTTGCTTATTTATCCATGGAGAAGCTTCTAGTTTACATGTTCTACTTATGAGGGATAAAATATCTAGATATGTTATACAATGTACTGTTGAAAAAATCAATCTGGCGTTTATAGACTTGCAGATATTTTATATTGCTATAATAGTTTGATGTGATGGACATTTCTTAGTGACTGTTGAGATTGTATTTTATTGATCAAATAAAACATAATTTCTTTTTAAATGGATTTAATCCCCAATTTTATGGCCATGATTAAAAAGTTCTTGGCTATTTCTCGTCCTGACTACTATATTGTCTCCAATAGAAATGATACTTTCATCACAAGCGCTTAGTTTATTTGAGAAAATTGGTATAAAAGCCTCCTAAAAATATTTAGGGGATTTTTTTATCTATTGAATTTTTATCAAATTCCTCTTTTTGTTTTCGGCTTAAAGTTAACCTAGAGGTATAGCAGTTTTTTTTTACATTTAAATTTTTATTTATTTGCAAAGAAAATGTGTTGTTAAGACAATGTATTGAATATTATGTTGATTTTAGCCTATATTATCTTATTCTCCACCAATAAATCTTGGCTAATACTTCACTCATTTGTGTTTTTTTACGTTCTTTCATAAATTAAAAAAAAAAAAAAAAAATGGTTACTCCTTTACTTATTTATGTTTTTTTTTTTACTTCAATAAAGATTGTTTACTCCTTTACTCATTTATGTTTTTTTTACTTCCTGCAAAAAAGACTAGTTACTTTACTCATTCATATGTTTTTACTTCTTGCAATTTTAGACTTTGGGGATATCAAGAATTTGAGGGAGCATATCTAGAGGAGGTCCAAAAAAGGAAAAAATTTTCAGTTTTAGATATTGACTTTTAGTTTTCTAGAATAATTTTTTGATACAATACTACTGTTGATAAAACCATTCTTTGATCATTTGATAATTCATAAATTGATCTATTCTCACCCACATGTTTATTTGTTAAATGTTGCTAGGGAGGCAGGAGAGCCAAAATTTTGGACAGTCAAAATTAATA
>JAUZNK010063821.1:0-31173 GCA_035046665.1 Euphysa ruthae
TTCTTTTAACCCTTAATTTATTATATTATTTAGTTTATATACTTTTACAATTGGATTTGATTAGTGTTTTCTACTAAAATTGTAATTTTTCCAATTTAAAATAAAGATTTTTACTTTTACTTTACTTTACATATTTTGCATATAACAAAGATTTATTAAAAGAGCCATGAGAATAAAAAAACAGTTTTCAAACTGAAGCCACCGCCATTTTAACGATTTTATGCTTTTATGTCTCATTAATTAAATTATTTTTTAAGTCGTTTTTCCTAAGCTTTTTGACATAGATTTTATGTGACACCCATAATAAAAATTGACAAAACTCAAAAATAGACTGTTCTTTATTATCATAATCAACTTCTTAAGTATTAATTTTCTGAAATTTAACTACAGAGACTAAATACTTTACTCAAAATATCAAATTTCAAATGAAGCAGGACTTATAATAGTTAGCGTTTAATGTATGAATGAATTAAAAACATAACAGGGATGAGAATACAAGTTTATACATGGAAAGAGGGATATTTTATTATAAAAGATAGCAAATCAATCATTTTTTATAGATAGAATTTACAACAGCTATACAAAAAAAAAATTATATATATTTATATATATATATATTTCAGAAAAGCTTTCGCTTTCAAGAGAGACTGAGCAATGGACTAACAAACTAGCATCAAATATTTCCAACATATGTTTTTTTGGCGCTTATCACAAGAAAATATTGTGAAATCGTTAAAAATTAAGCTGATATATAAATATAAAACTCATACTCTTTTTCACAACGAAAAATATGCAGCCATTTTTACACCTCTAAGTAAAAACCTAATTATAGCAAGATTTAAAATGGTAGTCAAAAATTGTTGTCAAGGAAGTTAAAAATGGTTGTCAAGGAAGTTAAATTCCTAATTGAAACATATTGGTGATTCCAACTTGAAAGGCTATAACAATACCTGCAGTCTCATAGCCAAATCGGCATTTCTTTGGACCGGTTTAATATAAAATCAATATAAGATTTAAGGGCCTCTTGAGGATTGAACTTACTTTCCATTAAAACCCTGCAAAGAAAATGAACTTTAACTACAAGTTCACAATAAATAGGTTAGCCATGCTTTATGATTTAAGCATGTGTAAAATCATAACTGCACAAAAATTTACATAAAAATTAAATTAAATTTAAAAACGCGTATCATCATTACTCTCCAACTTACAAGTAAAACCACTTTAACCAATACAAAGAATCACTTTATTCTTATCACTTCGCTTTGCTTTGAGATGGGGAATTATTGGAGACTGTGAGCTTATTGGAGGTGAGATTAAAACTTGGAAGGTATTTGTATATCACATTTAGGTTTCAGTTTGACACCTTCAAAAACTAAGAAAGGATGTTTTTAAAATATACATGGAAAATATGGAAAAACTGTACAAATAAAACACACACAAAAAAATTAAAAAATGAACTATTTGAAAAAAAATATATTTCGAGAAGTTTTATTTAAATTATTTAAATAGTTTTTCTATAAATGGGACTTCCAGTGTAAACACGGCTCTAAACATAGGGGCATAACGAGAAGCTTTTACAAATATGACTTATGTGACAAAAATATATCCAGATGAAAGTCACCAGAAGTTATACTAGCAGTTTAAGACATGAAGAATAAAAATTCAATAAACCAAAATTTATTCCAGACAGCAAGTAGAATTTTAACTAAAAAGGTCCTCAGATTAAAAAGTGTCCATTTGGTTATACCGGTTTCATTTCTGACATCTAATTAGCAACAGCTTCAAACGAGCGAACGGAAAATTTCTTAACTTAAGTGCACAAATAGAACGAATGTTTTACAAATTTAGTAAAAATGCCGAAGAGTCTCTTAAAAACTGAGAATGTATATCTTTCAGTTATTGATTATTTATCAAAAAAAATGCCTTTTAAGTATCAGATAATTAAATAATTTATATAATATTCATATGAAATATATAACTTTATTTTACGCCGAAAAACTAATCACTTTAAAGCATATTTTTTTTTTCAGATATATGCCGTAAAATGTATAAACTACCAAAGCTTCATTGAACAAAATCACTTTGTTGGCCAATCACACCATCCGTGGAAGACTCTAGTAAAAATAAAGGGTTCTCTTCGCTTGCCAGTTAGAAGTAGTTTACGCTGAGGTCCAAGTTTCTGTTCTTTGATGTGTTGCATGTAAACCTAAGAAAAATAAAGAATTTAGTTTCAAAACGGGATTAAATAAAAAACAAAAATTAAAAAAAATAAATAAATAACTGATGACTTTATATAATATAACTTCAAATAATTTATGTTCAAAAACTTATAGGTGAACTGAATGAAAAATACCTGCGCTGCTTTGACAGAAAGTTTCTTTTCAACGTCGCTGGCTGTCTCACCAATCCAAAGAAATAACTGGAATCAGAATAAATTAAGTTTTAAAATAAATCAAAACAGTGGTGCAAGATTATTTATACCTCAGTCAATTTGATTATTCATCACAACTAGTGAACTAGTGTTTCCTTTCTAAAAAATGCACCATCTATTTACACTTTCGCGGTGCAAATTTTATAATAAAAATAGAACTTCTTAAAGTATGTCATCAATACAATATACTTATTGTATATGGATATTCGCTGCTGGCGAATATTTTTCCATGGAACTTGCTAACTTTTCCTAAAAATTTTTTTTTGAAACAATGTGAAAATTTTGGGGACAGGAGTGGATGGTGGGTTTAAAGTGCAGTTCACAAATTGATTTTGATAAGAAAACCGGCTTTAGTGCCAATTATAGAGATTTTCAGTGATATAGAATTAATTTCATTTCCTTATCTCATTACTAAATACTGAAAATATTTTTGTCTTATAGAACTACTGGTCCCAAGTCAATGCAGAAACTTACTTCACTAGTTATAAGATCTAGTGATTTTTTTTTTTTTTTTTTTTTAATACACATATATTACGAATTTTGGACACAGGACGATGACAAACATACACTATCCAAATTCTGCTATAATCTGTTGCCCGAAATTAAATGGTAGTTTTACAGTAAACGCAGTCATCAAGTGGGCTCGAACTATGTACCTTTTGACTACGTTCACCATAGTTCGGCTCCTTAGACCACTACACATCACAGATCCACAATTCTAGTGATAGATATTTAATCATGAATAAGTATAAATTATAACTTTAAATCTCTTTGAAAAAATTTACAGCTTTTGTTTTCAAATAAAAACATTTTCCCTGAATTTTTGCGTTGAGACACCATTTACAAATTTTTTTAAATTTTAAATGAGATGAAACCTTTTTTTTCTTTTCATAACTTATAATTTGAAATAGATAAAACTCAGGTTCAAATATAGAGTCCCACCAAAAATCTTCCCTAGCATGACAATTTCTTAATACTTAAATGTTAAATACCTCTACACCATTATCGAGCATCATGACATCATCATCAGCTAAATCATCCTAAAAAAACACCAGAAGTTGAAGAAGTTTAGATCGACCATAATTGGTAAATAAATTGTAACGTTATAAAAGTCTATCGAAAAGTAATGGATTTTAGGAAATAATTCCTTAACTAATTTCATTCATTATCAGTCTCCTTTGGATTTAGCAATATCTCTATTATCCGTTATAGAGGCTACTTTTAGGGAAAAAAAAAGTAAAGTGTGAGAAAATTGTACCCTTAAACTGAAAAACAACTAGGAACGGAAAAATGATTAATTTAACTAATTTGTCAGATATCATAGAATATCACAATGTTAAGCAAAATAAACCAATTAAATCTATAAGTCAGTGTAAAACCATAGAAAAACATTTCATCATTTTGCATCAATTCAAAACATATAAGCATACCTGACAAAAATCCGAACACTTCTCAGAGACAGAAAAAAATCCTTTTTCATTGGAGCACCGATATAATCTCGCATAAGTTTTAAATTCAGCAGCCTAAATAAAATATTAGAACTTAGGTTTATTATCGAAATAGTTATATAAACTATCAGCTACAAATATTAAAGTTAATTCAATCACATGATTAAAGCAATCTAAAGCTTCAAAAAAAAAGCTTCCAAAGTTTTATAATGCAGAAGAATTGATTCTAAAGCTAATTTCACCAACAAAAACATTTGGCAGAACAACAAATTTTAAAAAATTTCCGTTTATTTTTAAGTATCCTTTCAAAAAACAGTTAAGGTCATTTTGTTACATTTTAATACAGTTAAAAGATATGGAGTTGCAAGAAATAAATTAGAATAAGATTAGTTTTGGACACAAGATGACGGGTTTGGTTCTGGTTTAGACCTCCCATTTTAGCTTACGGTAAAGAAAATAGTTGGTTCCGAGGTTGGTTCAAACCCACAGCTCTTGGATCCGTAGACCAATGCCTTATCCGCTCAGCAAGAAAACAAATACCGCTTCTACAATACCACCAGATCTAGATTCACTTCAAAAGTCAATCGAAAATACTGGACTATCAACTATATATATATATATATGGTTTTATTGTATAAAAATTACATGAAAAATGGATTAAGATTATGGTTTACAAATTTTAAAAAGATCTTCAAGTAAGAAAGTTTTAGATAGTTGAGGAAAGACATATTTCATTTTGTATATTGTATAAGAAAAATTATTAAGCTTGAAGTAATCATGAATGCCTTTGTGCAACTTTTAAACCACATGTTTTATATTTTTTTTTTTCATTTGTAAGCTCACCTTCTAACACACATAACTGATCATTTCAGCCAACATATTATTTTAAGGACTTTAGAACATTTTTTTTTGTTATAAAGGTTTAAATTCTGATCTCAAATTTGAAAAATTCAACTATACATTTCAGTTAAAAAATTATTACGGTAAGTGTTAGATGGTTAAATGAAATTTCAGGTGCAAAATCTTAGATGATGATGGCTTCTGAGTTTTCGTAAATGGGTAAAAAAGGAATGTGACTGTGAATCAAATATAATACAAGAAAAAATGAGATGCACTAGTGTATTGGAAGCTGTATTCTTATTTTGTCACGTGTATTTCCAAACTGCATGATTAAGGATGAATAAAATATTAAATTGGAGAAAGAAAAAATTAAACCTGGTATTTTTGTAAGTGTTAAGATGGTTTTATAAATTCAACAAAAAAATGAACCAAATTTAAATCAATAAATTTAAACAGACCTTAATTCACAAAATGGTTTACAGGTAATGAAAAATATTGCTACATTTATTGGTAAGAAATCATTTCATACAAAATGGTTGTTATTTCCATTACTAGTTGGAAAAATGATATGAGTTTCTATTTTCAACATATATTTCTGTGAACATATAGATGACTATCCAGGTAAAATTACTATATAAATTGCAAATTGAATGGGATACAATGGGGTACAATGCACATTGAAAAAAAAGTTTCTGTCGATGTATTAATTATGTGTAGCTTTTGATCAAACACTTTGGTTAAAATCTCGATAAAATTTTTCGATAAAATTTTGTTTTAACTATTATATTATTGAACTTAGTGTTAGTAGAATTCCTGAGTTACTTTAGCAGAAAATTTAGTAGATTATGCAAGAAGAAAACTTAAATTTTTTTAAACACAGAATCGATATTGAACATTAAAGCTCAAAATTTGAGCATAAAATAACACCTTATACTCGTGCATGCTTAAAATAACACCTTATACTCGTGCATGCTTAAAATAACACCTTATACTCGTGCATGCTTATGCCCGCTGTTGATATGACTTCAGCTCCTTTTAGAAGAAATAAAATCCCAAACTCAGTTATGAAGCACTTAATGTTTTAATTAAGATAGATGTGTGGGAAGGTAAAGAACCAAAAATCGGTAGGTTAAATAAATCCTTGCGGTTATCTTAAAGCCAAATTATCCAAGAAATATAAAATGTTATTAAATTGAATAATTTTTTAAATATTTCTTTCTTAATAACGCATAAATGTAAACAGGTAACTTCACTCTAACATAAAACTACCTTCTGTATCTCTTTTTTTCCCCCAATTCCTATCCAGAAAAAGTTTTCAGGCTCGTCTCCTTCTGTAATTACTTGCATGGAGTACCCTTCTTCCGATAAAGCCTCTGCTATTTCGGTGGCATGATCTGACTGATCATCAGTACAGTGCTTACCAATCCATGCATAGATGATGCCACCAGATGAATCAAATGGAAGCTAAAATGAAAAACAATCATCAAAATACATTTTGGAATTCAAACAACAAACGAAAACCTAAATACGTAATACGATTTATCTAAATCCAAAATATCAAATAAGTGATGTATAATGATTGACAGCAACACAATCTCGCAAGTCCACGGATTGATATAGCAGAATTTAGAGAATGATTTTTGTAAGTAGCACTGGAATGAGTCAGGATGGGATTAAATATATCACATAAATAGTTTTTTGTATTTTGACTTATTTTTTGAAGCTTTGAATTTGGGCTGTAAGGTAAAACTGCACCAGCGATCATCATAAAAGTTTGACGTCTGCTTTTACAAGAAAAACTTCAAGAAAAATCAGTGTTTCCTATAACATATTCTTAGCATGCTAATATTTGTACCAGATGCTATTTTATTAAGTGTTAGAGTAAAGTTTTTACAGTTACATGCCTTCCCTAACACCAACCTATATTACAATCTAGCAGCCGGATCCTTTTAAAATGCATCATAAACTAAGAAGCCTAAAAGAAATACCAGCTTTGTGCCTATAGTTACAAAGCTGATATTTGCAGCTTAGTAATTAAAAATTAATAATTGTATCTTTAGCATATTTTTAAGCATCAAAATCACCTTTAGAACAGAACAGAAGTGGGAATTCAACATTACAGCATCACATTCAACTTGCATTACACGTCTCGTAAGTTTGCCCATGGTTGATCGGATTTCATATAATTGAGGTGTTGAGTCCACTTCCAAATGTTTACGACGGCCTAATTTAAAATATTAAAAAGTGTATCTTGAACACGGCACCTAATTTTTTACTGAACTGATTTACTTGAAATTTTCTTTTAAAGAAAATTGCTGATGAACATAAACAAAAAAGTTCGAAGCCAGGCTATAACCCACAGGCTATAACCCACAGTTTTCAAAACAACGGTGACACAAAAATGATTTTATTTTATTAAAAAATTTGAGCAGAACCAGAAAAAGATTTTGTACACTGTGACTAATAAATTTGTTACAATGTATAGCGTGCCAAAACAATTAAAAAAATACAATTTATAACATGCATTATATTTTTATATTTAACGTTTTAAACTTTTAAATTCTTTGCTTTACTGACATATTTGTTTGCACAAAATTTCACTAAATTGTCTTTACTGGATCAAAAATTAACAGACTATTTCTCTACTTAAAGTCGCTTGTGAATTCAAAATACTGGTCTATTTTAGTTAGTAAGTAAAACACTACCAGGCTTAAAACCGTTACATATTTTTCCATTTCAAAGAATTCTAAGCTCTTTAAAAAATACCTGCACCATTAGAGAGGTGTTGTCATGTTAGAAATGTTTAAAACAAGAGCAATCAATCCAAAAAGTGGGAATTTCAGCTTATCTTAGCAATTCATTAGTCAGATATTAAACAAAAAAGCAATGACTAATAAGAAAAAGTTGTAATCTGTAGTTTTAGTTTTATTTTGGTCACTTTTCAGAGTAAATGTTACACTGTTTTATATTTTAAAAATTAAAAAAGATATATATTTCACATGTTAAAGAAAAAAGTTTGATGTGTTTCACATGCTAAGCAAAAACTTTGATTTATTTACATTGCAGGAAAAAAGTTTGATGTATTACACATGATAAGCAAAAAGTTTGATGTATTTCACATGTTATTTTAAAGATGACAAGATTAAGAATATTATTAATATATAAAATTTAAAAAGAAAAAAAAAGAAACCGACCTTTCTCAATGATAAACTTTCCTTTAAAATGTGATAAAAATTTTAAAGCTTCTTGTTGCTGACGTGTTCGTACAACTTCCAGTTTAGCTCCAAACAAAGCTTCAAACTTCTTTTGTAAACTGAAAGTAAAAGTCAACCAACCCATTTTTCCAGCATCACGACCTTCCCAAAAGTATACTACACATTGGAAGTCATCCTACAGTAAAAGGCATTACAACTTTATTCAATAAGCAATTCCAAATTTAAAAAAACTCCCAGAACAAGCATTGGGATAGAAATGGTGATCTAAAGCCTGCTCTTATTTGAAGCTTGAGGCATTCTCAAAGAATATTTGACTTTGGCATCAATTCACTAGTCCATGAATTTTTCTTCCATTTCTTCAAACATGAGCTGCCCAAAGTACTATAACTGGGTATACACTGAGTAGCAAAAGGATGCCCTCTAAAGTCCTCAAACCTAGCAAATACAAATAAAATGTATTGATTGCATATTTATAATTAATTCATTATTAAATAATTAATTAATTATTATAATTTTAATTAATTATTTATTAAATAATTATAATATTTATTAATTATCATAATATTAATTAATTAATCAATTATTTTTTAATCAATTACTTTTAAATTAATTATTATAATATTAGTTATTTACTTTTTAATTAATTATTATAACATTCATTAATTATCATATTATTAATTAATTATTTATTTTTTATTTAATTATTATTATATTTATTAATTATCATAATATTAATTAATTAATCAATTATTTTTAATTAATTATTATAATATTAATTAACTATCATAATATTAATTAATTAGTTATTAATTAATTATTATAATATAATATTAATTAATAAATTATTTTTACATTGAATTTTGAAAAAATTTCAGTTACTAACATCGCTTTTATTTTAAAACAAACTTGCATACTCGAAAAATTACAGTTTTCAGCAATTCAAATTTTAAAGCAACTTTTTTTAAATAAAATTTCAAAAACATGGTCATTATTAAAAAGTTCATGTTTATGCCCAGTAATACAAAAAAGTAAGAGAAAAAATAGGTAACAGCCACAACCAAATAGCTAACAGAATGTCTTTTAACTCATTCACAAAAACAAGATTTTTAAAAAAAACATCAATATCTTGCTGAAAAGATCGGAAGTAAGTATTTTATTATATATCTAAGCTAAAATAATCTCCTATCTGATTGTAACAAAAGAAAGCAAAAAAAAAACAACCTTTACCGGATATTTTCTATAAAGCTGACTTGGCAAATTTTTCACAAAAATAAATAAGAATCTATTCAGTTTCCTACAATGAAAAAATATAAACATTAATAACAGAAAAATTAGTAAAACTTATGACCTTTAACATAGAATATGAACATAGAATGTGTCAACAAAAATCCTTTTCAAGTTTGAAAATTTCAACATATAATCAAACTATAAAAATCGTAAAATTTTGAGTGAAAAAAGAGTGTAACTATAATAAGATAAATAACATTTAAAATATAATTAATATAATAAGGAAAACATCACAGTTTTTGGGATGCAGATATACATCACATGTGTTACATTTGAATGCAGATCTCTTTCCTTGTCCTGGAATACTGCAGACTACGCAATTTCTGCAGTCTTTATACTAAACCATGAAATGAGATTGCTGGGTGCCAAAAGGAGTAGGTACCTTTGGTCGCTGAACACGTTGGTCAACTGGAACAATCTTACTAGCTTCAATAAAAATTTCCATCACCAACATTTGTTTGAATTTCAACAAAGGTACTGGGTTTGCCTCAGCATCACGTGTCATGCAAAAAATTATGTACGATTATGTATGCGTTTACTTGACTCGCCTCCAAGCACCACATTAACATTCTCTTCCATAATTTTATTGTTTTTCGGTTGAAAATATTGTAATATGATAGCAATTGATACGTGCAATCACATCCATTCAGAGAATTGTTATAACCGTGGATAGATTTGGAGACAACAATTCCTCACTTGGCTGTTTTTTTCAGACTCTCCTTTTGGTGTGTGAGTAGATATAATTATGCCCAGCATTTTAGCTTTCTTGTCTTTCTGATTGCCAAGTAAAATTCCTGCATCACTTCTATAATACTTTGATTCCAAATACTTTATTTTTGAATTCTTTATTTTTGCCATTGAACATCAATGTTCCAGTATAATAAGTTTCCTTGGCAGTAAGGTATGATACAAGATTATTAGTTGTGTAGTATTTATCAACAAAAAATGTGATGTCCTGTGCCAAGTGGACGCAGAGGATAATGGAAGACCTTTTCAGACTGGCTACTTCGTAAGCCTTCTTGATAAGAAGTTTCCTTGCCAAAATAAATTAACAAATTATATGCATAACCTGTTATAGTCACATAACACAAATGTTTTTATGTGATATTTTTCAGGTTTGTTAGGGTTATACATCTTAAATTTAGAGCGATTTTCCCACTTTACATCTTTTACCACATTTCATCAAGTAATAAATCCTGATCTGGATAAAAGGCTCCTTGAAAGTTCTTCAGCAGAAAGAAAGATTCAATTTTGTTCTTCCTCAATTATTCATCACCAACTGAACTAGCATATTGTAGAGTAAAGCACCTCAAATACGTTCTCAGAAAACATTTTGTGATATTAAGGTGTGTAGTTGAACATATTCACACACCAATAATCTGCTAGGTTAGGCCTACAATCTATTCCCATAGCAATTAGCAATGCAATGAGTTTGAGTAGTTATACCTGGTAATGGGACTCCAATTGGAAAATCTTGAATACCGACCAGCAGGTAAATTCTGCTGCAATGAGCGCAGCGTTTTCATTTATGAGTGTCACTATTTTTACTTATACATCTACGCTATACAGTTCCAAAAAGCTCAAGATATACCATCAAAGTCAGTAAGAACTCCAGGCACTTTAGCTGGAAAAAAGCAAAACTCGTGTATAGTCTGATATCATCACCAACTACTTGCTCCCATCACTCATTATTATTTGGTTTTTTTTACGGAGCACAATATTGAGAAGTAGCAATGATATTTTTTGATGTTGTAAATGATTGACAACCTCTTTTTCTTTTTTTACCTACAGCTACTACAGCTACATTGTTCAAAAATGAAATGAGCATTCAAAAACAAGTGAACAGATGAACACACTGACAAAAGAAAGCATATAAGGTGAGCTTATGAGGTGAGTTTATAGGACTCCCTTGGTTTTGCTTGTATTTCAAAAAACCAGCACTTAAAATTTTTGCTACTATGATAAATAAATATCCTATGCTTTTGGGTGTAACAGAATTCTTGCAATCAACAATTTTATTTTATTTATAAACAGTCGTACCTCCTTTTCTTCTTCCTCTCCATCCTCATCTTCATCTTCGCCTGGTTCTGGTGGTACCCAGTATCGGCACAAGAACACATAGCAATCACCACTGTAGAAGTATCCAAACTCTTCTTCGGGTAAGCGGACAAACTTTCGACCTTCTAATACAAAACACTCCATTTGATCAAGATCTTCATTCCATTCATCTGAAAGTTGATCCTATTAAAATCAAGAAAAGGTTATTTTATTTTATGATTATCTAAAATAAAACAGTGAATTTATGCTTAGAACTAGAATCTCTAGTCTAAGCTGTTGGGGTGATTAAAAAATTAAATAAAGAAATAAATGGTGTTTCATTAGGATATTTAAGTTTCTATATAGACATTAAAGCATTAAAGTTATCATGATTTAGTGGTGGTGCCACCAAAAACAAAACAAAATATTAAAACATAATAAAAAAAATCATTAAAAAAAGTATACACTACTTATTTAGTTTATTTTCCTTTCAAAATTTTCTTAAAAAGCAAGATCTATTGACCTCTGTCTTATGAAAAGACATTTGTGAAAAAAAGCATATTTACACTCCACCTTGTGGGATCGTATTTCCTATTACATGTACAGAGCACATTAACATAAAAAAGCTGTGTGTGATTAGCATCATAGACGATGATCCTTCGTAAAAATAAAAATCTACATTTTTAAAACACGGTAGGTCAAAAACAAAACTTCCCCTTTTCACTTCATTTGCTGTTAAAGATCTGCAGATCTCATGAGGTGGTTAACTTCAAATCAATTTTGAAATTATTGAATTCAAATTATACAAAAAAATAGCAGCAAAGCAGATTTACAGGTAAAAACTATGAAGAGGGAATAATCAAAACGATTGTTATAATGTTGTGTGAGTTTAGAGACAAAAAAATCCTTCAATCATAGAGGAAAATTGTAAACATTGGAAAAAACAAAATATTTTACGGATTCTTTATCATAGGTAATTTTATTGCTGTGAACAGACTGTGAAGTGGATTTTTCGAACTTTTGATGAAAAACATGGTCCCATAGAAGTTCTTATTCCTAAGAGCATGTAAACACCATCAACTGACTGAATACACTATATATAGTAACACTCCCTTGTATAGGAAAATTTTATCAGACGCATCCAAAAAAATATTAGTCTTTCTGCTGAAATCAAGTTTATAACTTCCATAGTTGCTATTAGAAGGCACAGGTGTCGGGACGACGAAATGCATGTTCAAAATTATTTATTTTTTGTCTCAAAAATTTTTTTTAAAAAACAGTACTTAATTTTCCTGAGGGCATTCATATTGTCATATCCCTTTAATTGCACAGATTCAGAGATCTGACATTTTTATTTAAATACATATTTTCCTCATCAGGAGTGCGGGCAATGGGATTAAAAATCTATTTTGCATTCCTGAACTGCCATATGTAATTTATTAACTGTCTGTTTGGTCAAAATTAGTTAGCAGATAGAAAATATGAACAAACAAATTGATAAGACAAGCACTTTAGTGAATAATGGTTACCCAAGCAATTTGCTTTTTAAAAATCTAAAAATCTAAAAAAAAACGATAAGTTGTACTATTATAATGAATAAAGAAATAATTTTTTTCAAACACATCAACTAATGTCTTAATAAATAGATGTTTTTATCAATTTTTATCAGTATTCTTTAGAGAGCTCTTCTGTCTCTATTTTTCAATCTTTAATCCAGATTAAACATGGGCAAAGTGAGCTAGCTACTGTGTCAGTTAGAAATTCAAGCTTAACACCTAAATCTGTTATTTAAGAAGGATGTTGGTTACAAAGACCAATAATATTTCCAAACATACTAAAAAATGTACATTTACATGCAAAGTTAAAAAAAAGAAAAAAGAGAAAAAAGAAAGGCTTTAGATTTATAAATTTTGTTTTTAGGCCCAACAAAATAGTTAAAACAAAAAATTAATCACCATTTTTAAATAAAAAACAAAAGTAATCCTCATTTCAAACATTAATAACTGTCTAACAGTATATTTACCATAAGTTAAACTTCTTTGACAAATGGTGGTGGGAGATTAGAAATAAAAAAAAATACTTACACATTCCTGATCGGACATAGGTAGTTGTCGAGCTGTAAATAATGCTGCAAGGTCAACTTTTTGAACTTTTGGTGGAGGGAGATTAGGAAGGAGACTCACTACTTTTTGTGTTTCTGACTTAAATACAAAACCAACGTTATATTATTACACATAGATTAACAATTCAGAAATTCTTAGTTACCACTTTCAAGTTTTAGGCCAAGCTATTAAATTCAATAAAGCGATTCCTATCGTTTCAGCACGGGAAGAAATTATATAAACTTTCTATATGTTTGTAATTATAATACTGGATTGATTAAAACATCTCAGACACATAATAACCTGCCTATTGTAATCTCTTTGAACCAAACAATATGTATTATATAAATTACCTGCCGAGTTTGAGCAACCTTAGTTGCTGATTTGGTAAAATCAACAGCGAGTACATCATCCCAACCGCTGAATTTACTTTTAAACACAGATGTTTCCACTCTAGATTATAGCATTATTATTTGATTTAAAATATATAAAAACTTCTATCAGCTTTTTACTTACATACATGGGTAGTATTTTAAAATGCGAATAACAGTTATTACACCAAGCAAGAAATTACTACTGTATAACAGTAACAGTAGCTGGAAACTCAATACTGAGAAAATCGATCTAAATAACTATATCTTTGAGTAGATTGTTAAGAACCTTGGTTCAGTCATGATGGAGGAAAACCAATTTGTATATAGATTAAAAAAACTCCCTGAAATTCAGTCATTTACTTTTCTTACAACAACAATAAAAAAAATCTATGTCAGCATGTTTATTAACACAAGTTATTAATACAATTCCGGCACATGAAATAGGAAACAATAAATAGCAATGATGTCATAGAATGATATCATAGTTCAATATCGGCAAACAAATAGGTGCCCAAGTAAAACAACAACAAAGATGGTGTCAATACATGATCGTAGTCATGTGGTTGCTGAGTCACAAACCCAATTTTTTATCAGTGAGAATGGATTTACCATCAGATCTCCCACCAGATATCATGATTACAATATATGTAACTGCATGATGTGGTAACCGATATTTACTTGCAATAATCCAATATGGTACTGTTTAGTAACACGGCTGCATTTGAGGGAAAAACGATTTGAAAAGAAGTGAAATAGTTTGATTTTATATGCTGATATAAACATATGGAGTATCTTAAACTTTTCAACACACTTAAAACAGGTTTAAATTGTATCTGATAGTATGCAACACCTCAAACAATAAAAAAATTTCCTAATAAAAGTTAAAAAGATAATTATTTGGCTTGTTTAGCATAGCTGCAATGTTTCAAAACATTTCCAAAAATGTTTAAGTTACCCAAATATCAATTCAACCGCCCCAAATAAAAAAAACATAAAAAAAAAATTCATCTTTTAAGGTTTGTTGATAAAAAAACAAATAAAAACAAACTGTGTTAAGCGCAAGTATTCTTTGGTGTAAGTGATTAAGTATTTTTTAATTAAGCATTTTATAAAAATATAAAATCTATATAAAAATCCAAAAACTTTTTTGCTGGCATTATAGAAAAATAAAAATTTTTGAAAATATAAAGAATGTTTGCAGATAATAAATTTGTAAGGATGAACAACTAACAGAACCTCAGATAGATAACAGTTTTAAATCTCTAAATTTTAAAAGAATTTTGTTGTAACAAATATCTTAACTTCTTTTATAAATCATAACAAACACACCCTTCCAAGTTACGTGCCACTGTTGCATGGGAAGGTCGTGTTAGAAACTCTGAAAGTTCTTGAGCCAGTTTTGCTGCAGCAGCACGAACAAGACGAGCAGAACGTCTGCCAACCCTGTAAAAAATAAGAATTAAGCTCTTAGTAACTGATAACAAAATATAAAACAAGAACTTAGTGACCTATGGACTATTAGAAATTTAATTGGCAATAAAATTGTCAAATTCTCAGCTTGCTCTCAAAAAAAAAAAAAAAAAGTGAAAAAAAAAAAAAAAAAAAAAAAATTTAATGGATTTGAAAATAATTCAAAAAGTATTTTTTAGATCTAAATATTCAGCAAGTGGCCGTATATGGGCAAAAGATACCATTTATGGTCCTTTAAAATTTTAAAGCTATAGTTCTTTAAAATTTTAAACGTAATGAATAAGTTTCAAAAAAAGTCATTTTCAACCAAATTTGACAACTTTAATCCAGCCTGGGACAAGAAAGGGAGAATTTTCGGCATATAGCCATACGAGGCGAAATGAATCTTTTACTTACTGCAAAATTTAAAAAAAGAACAAACAGATTTTAATTAAATGTCAGAGATATTGCTTTTAGGCTTAAAATGACCAAGCTTCCGGTCCTTAGAACTGAGACTGATAATATTTCCAAACTGATCAAAGAGTAAAAATTACCATCATAAATAACATTTTCAAACACCAAAGAAAATTCAGCAGAATCTAAAAATAAGCTACTGAAAATTTTTGAAAAATGTCATTTTCTTAAACAAGTTTGATGATTTAGAGACTGGGCTGAGAGAAAAATTAATATTTTTAACAGGTGTAAAAGTGATGAAGTAAAAGATGCCCTGTATGGTCATCTAACTACAGGAAATTAAAAAAAATAAGTTAATGACTTAATCTAAATAAAAAAGACATCTTGCATTACTATTGAATGATTGCATTAGCATGAAACATGATGGAAAGCTATTAGACGCTTCATCTTACGTCACATGCACAACACATATACAACATAATATAAAAATAGACAGTGAGATCAATTCCCACATATTTACTGTTACTCAGAGTTTCTTGCAAAAAAATCAGCTAATTTTAAACAGTATCTTTTAAAAAAAAAAATACTTCAATCTAAAAAGAAAAATGCAAAGGGTAAATCTAATTTCTTTAGTTTCACTGTAGTTTTTCATAAAAATTTGTTTTTAGTTATTTCTTTATTTCTTTAGATTAGTCAGTAGCCTTTTCAAAGAAGCATTTTTTTATGATAAACATAAACATCAATTGTTGAATTCTAGAGTTAAACTTAATTTTTTTGATATACTCCAAGCGATTATAGCTGTAATTATTTGGCATGGTATTTGTCAAATGTATTTGAGAGTTCTGTTTCTTGTTTGTATTCTTCTTTATTTTTTTTTTTCAAATCGTTTTTTAAAAGCATTTTCAGGTGCGATTTTTTCTAAGAATTCCACAGAGGATTGCAGAGATTTTTGCATGAAACTGTGAGCATAAATCTTTTTAAATGGTCTTTGTGAATACCCTTCAAACTAGTGTCATTATAAATAATATATTACATTTGCTATTCAAATTCATGAATAAGAAATACACAACCAATTATTATTTAACAGTGCGCAATAATTTTTTTTTTTCAGATCTCCACTTAATTTCTAGTTCTCTAGTTTTATTTAGGATTAAATTATTTTTTTCCAAAGAAATTAATTTTTTTAATTGATAAAATTTTTCAACTAAATTTTAAATTTTTAAACTAATAATAGGCAGTCTTCTTTGGTTTGATGATTGTATTGATCTTCATAGCTCAATACTAGTGGCGTGGAGTTAGCATAATGCAAGATAAATTGAAACAATCCAAAGAAAAAAAAGGAACATCACTAATATTATCTCTCAAATACATGAGCATACAAATTAAAAATTTAAAAAAAGGGATTTGAGCTATGTGATCCCAAACCAGAGGAAAAGAAGTGTTTTTTCCTTGTTACGACTTGTCAACTGTAAATACTGATTGGCAAAGAAAGAATCAAAATTCTTTCAACCGATCTACAGCCTTTTGAACATTATAGCAAAAAAAAGAAACATTTCTTATTATGTAAATATAAAATCACATCAAAAGAAATCAGCCTTGGTTTAAATTAATTTTATATCTATTTTAAAATATATTTTAACAATAAACTTTAACATGAACTTTAGTGCCGGAGCGACACCACATAAACTTTGACATGAACTTTAGTGCTGGAGCGACACCACATAAACTTTGACATGAACTTTAGTGCTGGAGCGACACCACATAAAGTTTAACATGAAATTTAGTGCTGGAGCGATACCACATAAACTTTGTCATGAAAAAGAGTTGCAACAAACAAGTTTGAAGTCCAAAAGTTGGCAAATGAAAAGAAATATTTACTTGAAAAGTAGATCAGATTAAATCTCCCAGTTCGAGAACAAAATTTTATAGAGAAATGGTATGCTTTTATATATAAAGATAAAAAGAAGTAGAAACCAATGTTAAGTTACGTTTTTGTAATGGTCTGACAGAAAAATGTTTAAAATATAACATCGGAAAAAGCGTTTTTTTTTTTCTGCAAGGCCAAAGTCAGAAAACTAAAACAAGATATTAAAAATAAAGTAGGGACCTTACACAAATTAAAAACTCTATTTGTTGGTATTAGAGTTAAAGGATTGGAGATCATAATCTGCAGGAAAACAATCAGAAGGCAGAAAGTTCCACAAACGAGCAGTACGTGGGAAGAAACGTTATGAACAATTTCAGGATCTGTATTGTTAAAGGATGAGTAGCAAATGAAAACCTTGTGGCAAATTTGAAGTTAATTCTTTTAAATAATCAGAACAGCGTCCAAGGAAATACTTATAGAATAGTGATAACAAGGCTAAATTTCTGCAATGGGAAAGTTGATTGAAGATTTGTAACAGTAACTTAACCCATAAATTGCTTCTATGACAAAGATCTTAAATAATGAAGACACTAATGAAAAATAAATTTTACATACCAGATAAACACATCTGACCAGCAGTCGAGAATGTAAACACTTTTTGTATCTAACAAATTTTTCAAAAGCTTTTTACCACGAATTTCCACTATGGAAGAAAAACAAGAATATTATGTATAATAATTCTTTATATACAAAAATTTTGACTAATGGATTAATTGCATTGGTCTCTTTAATCATTATCATAAAAATAGCCAAACAGCTTATAAAAATCAAAAATAATATTTCTATTACTAAGCCCATTAGAATTTTTGCACAGTCAACAATTATCAAAAACCTTTTTTTAATTAATCTTTAATTTTAATTTGAAAGAAAAACAGCAACTTTTTTCCAAAAAATTTTATTATATAGTTAATACTATACCAAAACTATTAGAAACAGTACATCAAAAACAATTATAGCAAAATAACATGTGAATTTGCGAAATTAAAAAAAAAAATTTTTTTTTTGGATTTTATGTATCGATATTAAATACAATTTCACACATTTTCAAAAAAATCAAATATAATTTTTCTATTATAACCCATAGTAAAGCAGAACATGTTAATTTTTAGCACAGTTTTATAGAAAATTATATAAATTCATTATTTACGACTGCATACATGACTGCATGTATGACTGCATGTATGCTCTTAACTAAAATTTAAATCTTTTAAAAAAAATTTTACCTTTTTCAAGCTTTTTCTGTTTTATTTTAGACATTATCTCAAAAAAGTCATTTCCAAAGTTACTAAGGGTAATCAACATTAATAGAAAGATGAGTATTTATAAAAAGCAGAAGCTATACTTTTGTGAAATTAATTTTTTGATAATAACCCAGTTATAAATAAGAATATGCATTCCAGTATTGCCTAGTATTATAGGTGAATAGTAAAAATATCAAGGCATAGAAAAAAGTTGCTTTACATATTATTTAAAAATATACATACCTTGTGGAAGTTCAAGATAACCCATACCAAGTCCCACTTTGTACAGTATTGGTAATTTAGGAATGAAGTACTTATACTCATATTTGTCCTGAAAGTAAAGAAAACATCTGAAGAAACTTTGAAGCTAAATTTTTAAATCTGGTTGGTTTATATTACAACAAACCAACATATCGAAGCAACATATGCAGGGAAAATTTTAAATGTTATTTATATTTATTTAGTTATTTATAAATATAAATTTCTATACTTAATTTATAATTTTAAATAAGATCAGTTTCATAAAAATTGAAAAAAAAAATTTTTAAATGAATCAAAAATATTTTTTCTAAACTTTATATAACTTACATAATTCAAAATATATATCATATATAACAAAACTGCTACTCATACAAGATGTGATAACCAAACTCCACACTTGTGGCACTGTGCCACGCCAACATTACACTCTTTTAGTGTGATTACACTCAGGAGTAAAGTGTCAAACTGATAGCAAAGCGCCAAATCGGAAGCAGAACGGCGTAAATTGTTACATTTGTTTGTTGTTTTATTCAAGATTCCTATTTTAAATTTCTATAACTGCTTATAAATAAAATATTTAATGTCGTCCCCAGCCTCGCTATGGGTTGCTACCAATGAAATAAAACAATAAGAGATGTTAATATTACCAAGTTTGAAAGAGTGCCCAAAGATCAACTTGATCAAAAATAAAAGAAAATATTACCCTCAATCTTCCAGTAGGTGGGCCACCAATTTTATTCCAGAAGTCCATAAATTCTTCAATTTCATCCTTTCAAACGAAAAAAACAAATAAAACAAACAATTATAAAAATAAATCAAATTAATAAAAAAAAAAACTTAAAATCTTAAGCACAATTTTAAGGAATTAAAAAAATACCAAATGAACTCTGTTGAAATTTATGAACTGTATAACTCTAATAACTAAACCTAAAACATTTAACACATATTTGACATTTTATTTCTGAATAAACCGCTAATGATTTCCAAATCTGATGTATATTACAAGACCTGTTTATAAACAAGGAAATGGTACTACAGCACAAAAATGATTGGCTGTAACCAATATAAAACATAAATATTCAAAATAAAAACCTTTTAAACATAAACAGCACTTTTGAGTTGAATGTAGCTACAGACTATGTTAATTGTAAAGGCTTAGGTTGTCAACTAAAAGCATTATAAATAGTTATTTTGATTTTACAAATATTGAGTGACAAATGAAAAAGTTTTGAGAACTTTTAACTTCGTTAAATGCTAAAGAGCTCTCACTATGGGCAAAAGGTAGACTCTAATGCTTGTGTAAGAAGAGTCGTGATCAATGGTGGCAAGACTTGGGCAGTTAAGAAAAGTGACCTGAACAGATTATAGAGAAGCGGTATAATGATGGTAAAATGGATATGTAAGGTGATATTGAAGGCTAGAAAATTCTCTCAGGACAAAGATGTGCTCTAACAGATGTTAGAGTAATACTTCAAAAAAGTAGATTAAGGTGGCTTGGCCATGCTGAGAGAATATATAACGATAACTGCGTTAAGAAATTAGGACAAATAAACATAGTTGGGAACTGCGGGAAGCGTAGGTTGTTAAAAAGAAAAGGAGTCGAAGTACATTGGCGCAGGATAGATTGTTATGGAAGAATGGCATAAATAATCCCGTGTAACCAATGCTAATATGGAAAAAGGACTAACTGTATTTTTATACAGTTAGTTTTACGTAAAACTAACTGTATAAAAAATAAGTAACGTAAAATAAGTAACGTAATGCAAAAATAAGTAGCGTAATGCAATAATAAGTAACGTAATAAAATAAGTAAAAAAATAAGTAACGTAATGCAATGTATCAAAACACCCGGCAACCAAACCAGCATCTGAATCTTGCAATAAATCTCTGGTTTTTAAAAAAGAAAAACTGATTAAACAATGCAACACTTACTTCAAAAATTTGTATGATTTCAGCCGCATTCTTGCGCTCGTTCTTATTGATTTTATCTGCAAATAACCTATAAATAAATTAGAAAACAAATATCTCATGTGATTTTCAAAAATTATTTTTTTAAATTTGCATACATCTGCACTGAATCAGCTTTGCTTTATAGATCTTCAGAAAATAAAAGAAATCAGGTTTGAAAAACACAATTTGATGGTTTTGCAATTTTTATTATTGCCAGAAATTTCAAAGGTTTTTCATCAAATAGACAATAGATGGTGTGATATATATATATATATATATATATATATATAATAATAACAAAATATTATTAGAAATCATAAAAAACTCACCTTCCCTTGGTCTTGTACATCAACTTTGCCTAGAATTCAGAATAAATAATAAATAGCTAAAGAGAAGCTCTTTAGACATGCAGTGACTTTAAGGAGTAAAAATACAATTAAAAGGTTTAGATAAATATATAAAAATATATATAAACATATAAAAAACAGTTCATAGTATTAACATATAAAATACTTTTGAAAAAAACTAAAGCAATAAAATACAGCTGTGATTTCTAAAAATATAATCCCACATCAACCATTGATTAGAGCTTATATTAAAATTTAAAGCTTCAGAGATAATTTAACACGTTTTATGCATTTTGTTTTCATTTTCATTTCATTTTCAAATCAGAGCATAACAAAAAATAAAAATTCAATAACATAAAAAAATATCAACAGACTGAGAAAAAGGAGGATCACTTCAATAAAACATAATGAATAATGGTCAAATTTACCTTTGAGCCAGCCCAAACATATATCTTTAAACCATCGTCACAGACAAAAACATAATTTGGATCTAACGATTCCCAGCTTAATTCCACTGGTTCAACACGTATTCCTTGGTTACCATACAACCGATATAACCGTGTAGTATAAACAGTGTCTTCCACAGTAAAAAAACCACTGTTATTGCCTCCTTCTATGTAGGATAAAGTAGTTGTATCAAACTCAGCTAAGAACTCATCTGATTCGTCAGCCTGCTCTTCACGCATGGTTCGACCTTCGGCACCAAGGAGATTACGCAAGTTTACAGCATGAATAGCAGCACAAGCTTTTTTGTCCAACTATTTGAAACATATTAAAAATTTTAATTCCAAAATATCTTCTAATAAATAGTGTTTCAGTGTAAGTAAAAATAAAGGAAACATGAATTCCTCTAACTCTTTTTTTGGTCCCTTCTTGAGTTTTCTTGAGTACAAAGTATTTCAAAGTTAGACTAAATAGCAGGTCTTTAATCAAATAATTTATATCATAGAAGAATTTAATTTGCGAGAGAAGGAAATAATAGATTCTTAAGTCCAAATTATAGTAAAAAGGTACATGTGAGTTATTGAATTTTTTAAAAGTGTATTAATTTTAGTTTAACAAGGACGTAAAAATAAACGAGAGCTCTTTAAAAAAAAAAAGAAAAAAAAAAAAAGGAGATGAAATTTATACAAAAATTTCATAAGGAGATGAAAATTATACAAAAATTTCATAAAGAAAATCATTTTTTTCAAACTCAAATAAAACTTAATCTTTGAAAGAAAATAACAGATAAACATCTCCCATACACAGATGTCAGATTACTTACAGTACAATGCTGCCCAATCCAATAATATATTTTATGAGCCAACATATCAGTATCATCATATTCACTCTATAAAAAGAAAAAAATGCATGCTTTTCACTAAAATTGACTACTTAAAAGTATCATTTTTGGAGACTTCAGAAACTTATTTTTATGGATTTTGAGATAATATTGGTTAAAGCAAAGAAATTAAGTTTTGGCATTTTACACACTAAAAATCTCACAGAAGTAAATATTGGATTTCTAAAATGTGTGAAGGAAGATAAAAATTATGACATACAAATAAAAAAATCAGACGAAGAATATGTAAGTAGTTTATACTGTTAAATTTTAGATGAAATATAAACATAAGTTATAGCTAATTTCCAACTTCAATTTTCCAAACATAAATATAATTAAATAATTTATATCTTAATCTTATATTAAATATCAAATATATAATATTATATTCTATATATATATTTATATTTTTATATAATTTATATTATATATTTTTTTGGAATAAAAATTGTTTTTGCTAATCACATTTTTTTTTTGAAAATAGTTAAAGGGAAAAAAGGGAAAGCCGAGCAACATTGGCATGGTATATGGCAAAAATATCACAAAATTATGAAACATTCACCAAATACAATACCAGCAGAAGCTGCTATAACAAAGGCAAAACAAAATGTTATACTTGTCTGTGAAATTAAGTTGAGATGTAGAAAATATAGTCAGTGTTTTGTATTTCAAAAATGGTCTCCGACAAATGTTTGAACTCTACCTATTCCAAGAGATACAACAATTGAAAAACCATGAGAGGAAAGAATAATGAGAGTACAGACACACAGGATTCAATGCTCTGCATCTCAATACAGATATACTTGGAAATAAATTAAGAATAATAATTATAATCACTCACCTTTAGTATTATGTAACAATCACCATCATAAAATTTACCATAGAAAGCTAAAAAGAAATTTATATTACCAATACTTGCTTTCTGTTTGTGTTATTGACTACAGAAATATTATATTATCTTTGGATTTTATCACCAAGGAAGATCTCAGGTACCAGTTATGTACTTCCCATCTTTTCTTACAATCAACCTATGGGGGAAGTGATTCACTACATTTCTACAGGTTTGTCTGGCGATGAACTAAAAAAATGCTACTAATCCTGTTTTACATATTTTTCTTAAATGCGTGTGTGTTTGAACTGCAAGCTGGATGGGGAAGGGATGGAGGGTGGTGGTGTCATCTGCAGTTAAAGTTGTCACTTATGGTTAAGATTCAGCTCAATTTAAACAAATATTGAAAAAAAAATAATGGTGACTTCAGTCAATTTAATGATAGTATCAAATTTCTGATAAAAGAATTGGATTAGTCTCGTGGACATAAAAATATGATTCATAGAATAAAACTATGAAAAAATGAAGGTGTGAGAAAATTTTTTTTTTGGAATAATATTTTAACAAATCTTTCTTTTTTTTTATAAATAATATCATTGTTTTAATTTTCATGTAAATGGGAAAAAAAAGTCGTTGTTTGCTAATAAAAAGGACCCTGAACAGACTTTTGAGTAAATTTGTTATATAGAGTAAATGGACAAATAAAGTCTAGAGTACATACTTTCATCTAACAGTGTAGGTAAAAAGTTTTCTATCACCCAAATAACCATTCCTGGAAAAAAAACAATAAATTAATAAAAAACAATTGAAATAAGACAAGCTGAATCAAATGCCTTTAAGAAATTGTGTGCTAAACATTTTAGATGATTAATTTTATAATTTTAACATATAAACGTTTTTATTCAAGACACATATTATTAGCAGCATTCTTTTTTTACTGAAATGTAAAAAAATGTTAAAAACATTAAGCCACCATCACCTGTTAATTTTCATGGAAATATCAGCAAACAGTCATAGAAGCAAATTATCTTTTCTAATGTTTGTAAACTTCAAATTCTAAAAATTAAGCCCTTACTGAAATGACTAATGGAGCAAATACAGCTATTGCAGTTCATGCTATCAAACTTCTTAAACTTAATTAAGTTATTTTTATCTGGAAAAGTAGCAACAGAAAAATGAGAAGTTAATGTATCAGTTGGAACGATATCCTAGTATTTAAAAGAAATATTCAAACATTGTCTAAACATGAAGGGGGAAAGAGGTGAAAAGCAAATGCAGTCTAAGTCTACTTAGAGTTAAAATTCAACAATACTTTAAAGGATTTTCTGATACTACAAAATAATCATACTGGTAAAACATTTCACCTGGTTCTGTGCCAATGTCTTCTTGGAATATTTCAGCGTAGTTTAGGTTTGGTTTTACGAGGTTTTGGTCCCAGCGTTTGCCACCCCTAAAACCATTTTTAAATCCAATTCAACAGAGTCAAAATTTGTGTTTGAACATATGTGTTATTTTTTATACTAGTTTTAGAGACAATTCAAATAATCAAAATTTATTTACAAACAATAAAATAAAAAATAAATTTTTTAGCTTTTTGAGAAATTTACAAGCTTTTTTTATATCTTTATATATTTTCATAAAAATATATTTATATATTTTTTATATAATTCTCCAATAATATATATAAACTAACACTACATAAATATATAAAATACAAATAAAAACATATACCGTGTTCAATCACATAAAATATAGATGTGTTACATAAAAAGTGTTTGTTGTAACAGTTGGACTAAACTTGGTTTAAGGTTATTGGACAGATAACCCAGAAGACACATCTTAGTCAGACAACCAAGTATCTTCTATGGTTATTGAATGTTAATATTTTGTAGATGTGTTTTTGCTGATTGGCTAATTTCTGAAGTTTTAATGAATGACTATGCAATGTTTGCATACGTAAGGTGTCTGTGCACAAAACTGAAGAATAAAAGACATCTACATTTTTAATTCAGGAATGTTCTGGTTTTATAAAGGAGGCCAATTATGGAGGCAAGCTTTGATTCAAGAGTATTTATGTGTACTTTCCAAGACAGCGTCTCATCATTAATAACACCAAGGAATTTAAAAGTTTTCAACTTGCTTTAGCTTAGAATCATTGATTAATAGAGTGGGAATATTTAAAGGGATATTTTTAGACTGGGATGCTTTATGAAATAAAGTAAACATTGTTTTTTGTCGTTAAGTGAGAGTTTATTTGCCTTAAACCACGTTTTAAGTTTTTCTAATTCTTCATTCATTTTGGTAAAAGTTGTCTTATGTTTTTATCATGGAGAAAGAAGATTGTGTCTTCAGCAAACATAATGGCTTTTACTACAGGGGGAGCATTACACATATCGTTAACCTAAGTTTAAAATAAAATTGGTCCTAGTATTGATCCTTGCAGAACTCCACAGATGACATTCTTTAGACCAGTTTCTCTTGAATAAACAAATTGTTTTCTAAGGCTAAAGTAACTTTTTATCCATTATTATTTTTTATAACATTACTATTAAAATACCATGCTGCTTTACGAGGTTTGAGAGATGAGATGGAGTGGTTAAATTCTTTGTAAGTAAGTTCATTATTTGGTAAAGTGTTAATAATTGGGTCATCTAAAAATTTCCTATGGTCTAAATTAGCATTATCTATTTTTGATGCGAGGTTTGGTCCTACATTTGCAAAAAATTTGTTTAACTCCGAGCAAATTGAGTTCTTATTTGAAACTTAGACAACATCTTCCTGTGTAATTTCTTTAGGGAAGAATGTTTTAATTGTATCTTTATGGCCAGTGATTTCATTTATTTCTCGCCAAACCTTTTTGAGTGTTTAAGTTGTTTTTATCTAAAATTTTGCAGTAATATTTCGACTTTGCTTTTTTCAAGATTTTTCCAAATATTTTTTTGTATTGTTTATATCTTTTTTCTGTTTTTAAAAACTTATTTTACAAATTTTGTTTTCTTTGTGAGGATTTTCTCAGTCCGTTGTTACTAACCTCTTTTGTTTTTACGTTAGAGTCATGTTTCATTAAAAGTTTTTAAATTATGTTGAGATAAGAGGAAGATGCTCGGTTTGTGTCATCAATGTTAAAGTTAGATTTTGTTAACTTCTTTTTACATAAAATTTTAGAAATTTTGTTCCTGTTAGGTCTACACGTGTACTTTTTTCTAAAAGAGAACTGAAAAATGTTTTTATATTGTTGAACCTATTACAGTTAAGGGCATTAATATTAACGTGTTAAAAACTTTTTCATCATTTTTTACTGGGCCGAACAGATTGTTTTTTAATAAAAGATTTAAAGCGTCCATCTGCCGGTTGGTAAATACATAAACGTTTTTTCCTTTATTTTTTATTTTCTACAGCTAGGCATTCAAATTGTTTAGAAAAAGTTTTTTATGAATTTTGAATCAATGTCGAAATGTTTTAAGGTGTAAAAGGCAGGACAACCCCTTTTTTTACAATACGAGGTTGACTTATGAGACTATAAAGTGGTAAATCAAACAGAGTTTTTTGTTATAAGTGTTTTATGGTCCTCCCATTTTTCCTTCATGCAGATGACATCAAAAAGGAATTTTAACATTTTATAAAATTCCTTAAAAGTTTCAAAGTCTTTTTTTATGGACCTAATATTTCTGCTCAAGACTGAAGAATCGCTATCAGAATTTCATTTTTGAGAGATATCAAAATAGATAAAAATTAAATTAATAAATTAAATTAATTAATTAAAAAACTAATTAAAAATACTTGGTGTTAAAATACTGCTCACTCAAGGCGTAAAAATTTGTTAAACCATTTCAGATAAATTTAGAAGAAAGTTTCTTTTTATCTGTGATTCTACATCTTCAAAATTTAGAGACATAAAAATATAGGATAAATATAATATAATTTTGATACAACTCAAAATAGCTTGATTTTAGAGTAATCATAAACCAACTTTTTTTCCTATCCTTCCCATACAAGTAAAAAAGACATAAAATAGCAAAAGCGAAGTTACAGTATATATAAAATAGAAACAAAGCGTCAGTTGCAAAAACGTAATGCGGTGGCATCGTTTTGCACTAAGAATTTTGTAACTTCAGTGAAATAATGATAATAAAGGAATAGAACAAAAGAATGAATAAGAATAATAGAACAATAAGGAAATTCAATGAAATAAGAATAATAATGAAAAAAATATTAATAGAATTTTGAGTAATAGCGATGGAGAAGCTTAGACTACACTACAGTAGTTAGAGATCACTAGAAAAACATATTATCTGCATTTATTTGGATTTAACAAAAAGGACACACTGTTTAAAACAGTGTTAATAATAAGCAACCCAACACGCTATTGAGCATGTTAAGAAAACAAAATAATAATAATAATAATAATAAAACACTTCAAAAATATCTTGTTGTTTTTTTAGAAATAAAATGCGGTTTTTGAAGTGTAATTTTTTTTTGTAAAACGTATTTTTATATAAATGTATAATTGTACAAATATAAATGTACAAGTAATCTTTCCTGAACATTTATGAGGAATAACAGCTTATTTCAAAATAAAAACCAAAACATTTTCATCATCATCACACTAGACCTTTTCATTCTCCAGAAAAATTTATGGACCAGATAACACCAGAAGAAAAAAACAGCCTAAATAGGTAATTCAGCACTCAAAATTACAACCAGTCCTTAGTCAATGTTCGTCTAATATTTATTTGTTATTTTGAAAAGATTTTGTCTGTTTGCGAGAAATTTAACAAATAATAACAAGTAATTAAATTATAAAAGTTTGTTAGTTGCAGTTATAAGATGGAAGTATAATAAAACTGCATACTTAAGCTTATGGTTTTCAGGTGAATCATTACTACCATCATCCTAAAATAAAATTAAAATACTTCAGTAGCAATATAAAATTGGTGGAAAATACAGTATGCTACTAACGTCAACTATTGACCATATAAAACTATTTTGTGCGAGTCCTATTCTTTTAACCCAAAAATATATAAATTCAAGCAGATCTATTTAAATAGTAAAATATTTTTCATATTGGTGAATTATAAATTTGCTAATTAACTCCACCTCGTTTCGTTTTGTCTCTTCTATTTCATTGATTAAAAACATTAATGGCAAAAAGCAAGTATAGCAACTTATTTACGTAACTTTTATTCAACATTTAGATTCTCGCGTTTCCAATAACTGAAATTTGACAATAATCGGAAAAAAAGATCTATTGGAGTTACATCAATAAGAAAATTTTCTTTTTGTTTGGTATTTCTGGGTTGATGGTTAAATTTCTGTCTTGTTCAAAGTAATATTCAAAGTAAAATTAACATCATAGTCTACATTAATAAATATATAACTTAGGAGAGTCAGCAAAACTGCATCAATAAATGACAAGTCTTCAAAAAATGACATATTTATCGATTTTCATATTTTTGAAAATAATATAAAACTAAAAATTTACACCCTTTGCAACCAGAGATAAACTCAAACTCATATATTAGCTTCTTGTAAATTGAAAGGACTAGAATGGAACCAGTCAAGAAAACCGTTTTTAATGTGATTTCCGAAAAATTTCCGAAAAATAAAATAATCAATTCGTTAAATTCATTTTAAAATTTATAAGGATGATATTTATATATTTATAAGGATGCTATATATTTATAAGGATGCTATCTATATATTTATATATATAGTATGAAATCTATGAATACTTATACAATAACATAAACATGACAACGCCTTCAATGAGATAAGTTTGTCAAAAAATATAAAAAGAAGTTAGGCCGGTGGCCATATGGGGCAACAGATTATCCTTTACTAAAAACAGTATTTGCGAAAATTCAACTTTCTACTATCATGACCTAGTGTTCAGTATTTTTAGAAAAAAGCTACATTTGTTCAAACAAACCTAATTGTTTTATGATTAATCTTCAAACACCATTGCGATTATAATAATAATTTTAAATTCAAAACCATATAGAAACCATGTAGAAACTATACAGAAATCATGTATAAACCATGTAGAAACCATGTAGAAACCATATAGAAACCATGTAGAAATCATGTAGAAACCATATAGAAATTATATAGAAACCATGTAGAAACCATATAGAAACCATGTAGAAAACCTTATAAACTATGATCGTTGAATTATCTTTCCTCCCAGTTATAGATAACTTGATTATATCATGGTTAGATATAAAATATATTAGTATATATTATCATTTCAGAATTTTTGATGACATTCTACACACTACTAAGTATTTTAAAATACTATAAATACATTTTAGAAATATTAATAATATTACCTTCCTTATTTTCTTATGTTTCTTTTCTTCAACACTTTCGATCATTCCTTGCTAAAGATAAATTTAAAAAAACAGCAACATCAAGTAAAATATCATAGCATAAAAATAGTATAAACATAAAATATAATATAGGTTATAAATAATAATAAATAATATATAATAAACAATATATAATATATAATATATAATAGGTTGAATTACTTAAAGGTTTGGAAATCGGAAGGGACTGGAAGGTAAGATGTAACTCTAGCTAAAGAAAAGCAGCTAACCAATACTTTGTTGTTAGAGCATTTCCATTTTAATATTTTTTACAAATAAACTTAAATATTTCCAATAAAAAAAAACTATAAGATAAATACGTTGGTTATCAGCAAATGCTGCTGTAATTGATAATCTAAAAAAGATCTTATAATACGACAAGCCCTTAGTGACTAGTAGGCTCTTGGATATCACTTTAGTTATAAAAAAGTCATTAATTTCTCTAAAAACTAAGCTTATAGAACAAAATTTATTTTACGTCATTTTCGGACAATTTCTGCAAAAACTAGATATTCTTATCTGCAAATTTTTTTTTTTTTTTTTTTTTTATCTGTATTAAAATTGCAAGAAAAAACCTTCATTATTGATATTCTGCATTAAATACCCTCCAATACTACATGGTTACAGATTGTAACTGTTGTATCACTTATCTCAATATATACGACAAGAAAAATCTAGAGGATTGATTTAACAATAATGAACACAAAGAGCAAATGTAAAAAAAAAGATTCTAGCAAGTGACCATGAGGGTAAAAAGACGCCCTAAAGTGCTCTAACTTCAGGTTAAAAAGCTAATCGAACAACGAATTTCAAAAAAAAGTTAGAAAAGACCGTTTACCGTAAAAAATCACCATATTTCAGCTTAGTACCAAAAATCTAAAAGAGCCACCATAATTATTCATACAGAACTTATTAATCTATATTATTTTTAACTGCCCATCATAATTATTTGTGATAAAATAAACGGAGATAAACTTTACTAAATGTGCATCTATCAATTAAGTGGAGGTAAATGTTGAAAAAAAACAATTTAAAAATTAAACTCACAAAAAATAGATCTTACTAAAAAGAAAAAATTATATCTCCTGTTGAGCTTACCTTTAATTTTTTATCTGCATCACTTGCAGACTGATATCTACGCTCTTTTAATCGCATCTAGAAAAAAAAATTGTTTAATAAGTTAACCTTTACCAAGTTACACCACCAACCTTGTGTGATAACCTTTACCAAGTTACACCACCAACCTTGTGTAATAACCTTTACCAAGTTACACCACCAACCTTGTGTGATAACCTTTACCAAGTTACACCACCAACCTTGTGTGATAAC
>JAUZNK010063822.1:0-14651 GCA_035046665.1 Euphysa ruthae
TATATATAAAAAAACATAGTAATTTAAATACGATAGATGAATATGTATTCAGATAGTCATAGAAAATATTTGACCGAAAGTTTCAATTTAATTTACAATGTTATAAATATTAGTATTTTTTTATAGAACAATATTAAATTGATGCTATCACTAAGAAAAATAAAAAAATATCCTTATTTAACAAATATAAGGTTTACCTCTGTAATTTTTTTTTTTTTTTTAATTTTTAATTTATTACAAATAGATCACTAACTTCTTTGATTCAGTTCATATCTAACAATTAACAAATGGTAGTGGTGTGTGCATATGCTATTAATGTGTTCTTTAGTCACACATATTCTTCTTGTGAGTAAATAAAGTTTTGGTAATCTCTTTTATTAAATTTTTACTATCTGTATATGTCTCTAAATTTATTTAGAGATTGTCTATGTTTTTCACTAATGATATGTGTAAATAGTTGAAATATTTTTATGGCATAAAAGATGTTATTTTAAATATTATTAATATTAATTAAAATTAAATAACTATTTCCAGTAATTTAATTAAAACACAATAACCCAAACATTTATTTAATTATCTATTAGAATATAGGAAATACATATAATTGCTTTAATAATAAGTTATTTGATTTTATGAATTTATTGGACTGGGTGCACTAGATTCCTACTGGAATTTGAACAAAGGAAATTAAAATTTTGGAACATATTTGCAATGATGCGTATCATAGCAAATCTGCATTTCACATAGCACTTTTTGTGAAGTTAAAATGAAAACCTAACACTTAAGGGGTTAAAAGAAAAAATATGGAATTGTTTTTGGCATGATGATCACACTGTAACTGTTTGAGCTGGACATGTAAAAATAATCTTATAATTATTGACCCTAAAATCTATAAATTGATTGTTTTTGTGTGTATTTATTATTTGAGGGATGAAATTGTGGTTTTTATATAGATTGTGAGATTCTGAAAAAGATCTTTGGATAAAAAAAGGGTTACTGCATATAGCCCATGAGCTAGGTCTCAAAATTTGAGGTTTTAGGTTCAAATGGGGGAGTAAGCTTTGATATGGTTTTTGGCATCCTTGGAGTATATATTTTAAAGGAAAATGGGTCCCGTTGTGCAAATTGGTAGATTTGACCCGGAACAATGAGTTTTTTAAGGTATGGTGTAGGCTTTAAGAAAATCTAAAATATCTATTTATTTTTGTGATAACTTTCCACAAAATTCTTCAAATCCTTTCAATTTTTCACATTGGCTATAAAATTAATTGAAATTTTTGAAAATTAAAAATATAATTTTTAAAATTCCGGGTTCATGTATAACATAAAAATATACCAAATTCGATTAAAAAATACAAATTTTTGATATTTTTTCATGGTTTTCTCTTAAATTTTCTATGTGATTATACTGATAACGACTATTCTATACAAAGAGTAAATTAACACATAAAATTGGAAAAAAATGCAATAATTATGCAATATTTCTGCCTAATTATTCATTTCAGGGGGTAAAATAGTGAAAATCGCATTTTCCATGAATTTTTTAGAATGGATTCTATCATTAGTTTATAGTATTCAAAATTGTGATTTGTATTACGAAAGTTGTGAAAAAGATGCAAAAATGAAATTGATAAAGGAAATTGATAAAAAAATTAACTTTCTGGTGATTGTGATTGAGAAAATCTACTCATCCTCGTCCTCTTTGTCACTAGAAAAAATTTCATCAAATTTGTTGTTTTCTTCATTTGGAAAGTTTTCACAGTTCTGCTTTGCACATGGGTCTGTACATACAAGTGAATTATCAACACATGGACAGGATCCCGGCAAGCATTTCCTTGGACATGAACAATACTTCAGCTGAAGTATTTCTTCTGGTGCTGGCAAGATCGTATTCCTCTTGATCATTAACTCATCATCGTTGTCTCCCAGCCTAATCCAACGGGCGATGGTATGTCAGGATGGTTTTCCAAACATTTTCGCCATATGTAAGCTTGGTAGCAAGACCTATTTGCATGGAGACTCAAGCTGTCCAAGTATGGCGGTAGGCACTTTTCTTCCAGTTTTCCTTGTTTCAAGGAATACAACTTGTATCGGACAATATCAGTGCTTTCTTCTTTGTGCTCATATATGTCACAAACAAACAGTTGAAGGCCTTGATGCTGTGCTTCAGAAAGGGAATTATCAAATCAACTGACCAGATTGATGTTCTGGTTTTCTTTTAACATCCATTTAACAGCTTTTAATTTTCCTTTTCCAGAAAACGCGCTCGCGGTATTACTTACACCTTGTAAATGCGTATAGCCCAAGAAGTGTTTGACAAGTTCTTAACATCGAACCTCATTGCCAATGATTCCTTAACTTTCCTTATCGAAATGATGTGTGCTTTGTTCTGTGTTCCTGTGCGGATGAAGAAGCTGCCTCTGACATGTTCAGCCACATCAAGTGAAATCAGAAATACATCTGTATCCGGAGTGTGAATAACAATGTTTTATTCTAGTTTTGCACTTATTATGAATTTAATATCAAAATCTACTAAACGCAATGTTTAAAAAACCATTTACCTGCATAGGTTAGATCTTGTCCAAATGATGACTTTAACGGCGAGACACGACTTGTTTCTTGTCTCTCCTTCCTTAAACAAGTTAACTAAAAACAATCCAGGTTTGGGGGATTTAAGAAATTCGACATTTATAGTTCATCACTCCTAGATGGCCAAGACATCTCAGATTTCCAATTCTTGATTTCCGCTCTAAAAATGTTTGCAGCTTGCATGATGATCTTTTGAGTAGATTCCTTCGATATGTCCTCGATCTTTAACGTTACAGGGTAAACCAAATACGTTTAATTACCTGAGATATGTTGGAGTGTCCTGGTTTGTCTTGTTCAGGTTCAGCTTGTTTGGGTTTGGCTTGCCCAGGCTCGCTTTGTCCTGTTTTTTCATCTTATTTTTGTTTGTCTTGATCTTTTTTGTCTCTTCCGGGTTCATTGTGTGTTTTGGCTTTTTTTTCACCTTCTATAACACGTAAAATGATAACAGGTTTCCTTGGCTATCAGTTCGTCTGTGGTAACTACCAGAACTTTTGAATCGTTTTTCTTTGTCGCAATTTTTTGTATAATTTCATCTGCTCGAATCTGCATACAACTGCTTAGCTTTTCCCTATTTCTCAAGTTTCTGATAAACTTGTTTTTGTAACCAAAATGCACTTTTTAGGTAAAACAAACATTCTTAGAAATCGCGTAAATAAAAGATTTTTTTTTTTTTTTTTTTTTTTTGATAACCTTTCCAAAGCTCCACTTTTGTATACACTTTTTTACACCTGTCATGGTATTGAATGTCAGGAAAGAATGAAAATTAAAAAATTGAAAGGATTCAGCAATTACCAAAACTCTTTTGTCACTGCGTATTATAGCTGCTTCGAGTAGCTTTTTCCAGGCTATAGCCAATGGGAACGAAGATAGTCTATCTATTAGATGTTTTGTGGAATCTATAAAATATATAATGCATTTTACATCGTGTTTGTCTTCTTTTAATGGATTTTTGGTTACACAATGTGGTTTCCAGTCAATATCATCTATTCTTTTTCTCTTTGGAGGAATTTTTTATTTTAATTACTTATTTCGTCTGAAAAACAAAAACAAAACAATATTCAATAGATAGAATGTTTATATTCAAATTTCCTTAAGATATTTGTAAATGCTTTTTTCCATAAAATGCTACACTAGAATTTTGATATGATAGAATAAACATTTCGAACATTTTATACAAGAAGAAACAATGTCAAGCTTGGACACATGCTAGAAATGGGATCAAACCAAACATTTTATTGATTTTACACCTTGAAATACCTAAAAAAATTAATTTGAATGAAAGTAATATATTTTTTTTATTCTACCTTTATGTCATTCCCATCTTTACTGATAACTAAGTTCAAAAAATATTTATTTTAAGCACTATAACATGCAAAAAGCTGCCTGAATTGCTGTCATTTTGTTGCCATATTTAACCCTCGGAACTGCTAAATAAATAGACTGAATGGAGTTATGCTGGTTTTATTTTTAAAAGTTTGGTATGACTACCCAGTCCATCTGTGAAATAAGTGAGATCAAGAAGAAAGTTTTCAGTTTAGTGGAAAAATCACAAACATTCAACAAAAAACGCTTTTTAATGGTTTTGTGCTCATTTTCTCCCTTACATGACCCCAAGAAATTTTTTTTTATTAGTTTGATGGATCATATATTGAGCAGCTTCAGCCCAAATTTTGAGTAATCCTAGTTTTCAAAATATGGAAAATTTTGTTAAACTATGGAAAATTTTGTTAAACTATATAAATTTGAAAAAAGGTTTTATCAAATCAATCCCAAGTAAACGTTATTTTCTTTTATTGTCTGTTTTGTTTTTGTCTTTGTATAAGTATTTATTTTTTGAAATATGATTTTTGATCAAATTTACTACCGTTATTAACTAAATTTACTATTGACGTTACATTTTTAGCATAAATAAAATTTGTTGTAAAAATCGATTTCAACTCTATGTTGATAATGCGGACCAAATTTAAACTCATTTCCTTTACTTTCTCATGCTTTTATTTCTTTAACAAATCAATTTATTGTTTTTATTTTAGGTGGTTTTTACAAGAAAACTACAAAAATATTCTGCTTTTAAACTGCAGAAACTTCCTGGGAGTCGTCGATATGGCATCCGATTTGAAGATAAAAGTACTCAAAATGAATTCCATGCTTTACTTGAAAACGTTTGTAACTTGTGCTCTGATAAAAACTCATTTACGTCATTAAAAGATCTGAAATCGCATTTAAGAAAAGTCCATGAAAAATCATTTTGTGACATTTGCATAGAAAACCTGACAGTATTTCCATTTGAACTAAAACCTTATTCAAAGACAGACCTGGTTAAGCACAGAAAAAATGGCGATTTAGATGATAAATCTCATAGAGGGCATCCCGATTGCCGTTTTTGTGATGAAAGGTATTTTGACAATGATCATTTACTAACGCATCTGCGAAAAACGCATTTTTGGTGTCATATTTGTGAGAAAGATGGGAATCAAGATTATTATGATGTTTACAATGATCTACGTCAGCACTTTGGTGAACATCATTTCCTGTGTGATGAAGGTATGTAATTAACTACTTATTTCTATCTAATTTATTTCAACATCTGCACATGTAGGAATGAACACTTTTGAATATGTTATATATATGATGTACCACTTAGTAGCTGTGTGTTCTGTGGTCATGCGTATTCTAATCCATGAAGCTTTATCAACAATGCTGCCATGATATTTGGCCAGGATGTTTACATAAGCAAAACACAATAACATCGTTCTTCAAAGAGATAGTGTCATTGATTAAGCATGATCTGCATTTGATATTTTTTTTTATAGGTACTAACATTGAGGGAAATTGAATATTAGTTATGATATGAATTTTTAAAAAAGATAATACAAAATTAAATATGTTTGTTGGAGCATACAGTCCGATGATAATTGAGATTATCGGAAAGTGAAATCACAGTAATAAAAACAGAGATTTGGTACATGGATAGATCACAGATTCATGGTGATTTAATTATGTTAATTTTACGTGCAAAGTAGTTAGTTTTTTCTGAAATATCCAGCTTCATTTGGATGCATGAGGAATTTAAGAAACCCATTAACTGAAGGTCTGTTGTAAATTACACTATCTGAAGCTGTCGTGACTTAAGAGTTTAGGGTTAATCAATTGTATCCCCAGATTTGTCCACTTACACAACTGAAAACTGTGATAAAACAAAGCTGTTTTAAGAACTTTTTAAAATAATTCTATTGCAAAAAAGCGTCGGTTTTTTATTTGAGAAATCGTTATCATCTGCCACCCAATACGAATAATTACAATTAAATCTATTTTATCAAAACTCAGTTTTAATTTTTTTTGTTTAATTTTTTCTCCAGTGGCCTTTTCTAAAAAAAAAAAGTGATATTTGAGCAACTCCAAAATTTTTTTTTTGTTTTGGTTTTGTGTAATAAAATTTAACAATTGCAAGTATTTGTTTTTATATATTTAATTTAGGTAGCTGTAAACATGAAAAGTTCACATCTGTTTTCAGAGAAAAAATGGATTTTCAAGCTCACAAGTTGGCTTATCATGGGAAAAATCTGAGTAAGATACAGGCAAAAGAAGCTCGAAAAATTGAGATTGATATCCGGTACGCTATAAATTATTCAGTGTATACTTTTTGAAAAAAGTCTATGCGTTTCATAATGGCTTACATTGATTTTCTAAACTTTTTGATAGTCCTATTTCGTATATATCTCATAGAGTGTTGGGTTACATGGAATATAAAATGTTTAAATCTTGTGTGGTGAAATCAATTGATTGTAAGAAGGCTCGAATCTCCCCACTGATTTGAAATAAGAAATGTATTCACACTATTGATTTTTCGTATTTGCCGTGTTTTAAAAAAAATTGGTGGCCTTATTTTTTGAGATTTCTAGATTCAATCAAATTTTGACTTATTTTAAAATTTTTTGGTTCACATTGTGCTGAAACAAATTTTTTGGCCTGAAATTACAGCTATTTTTTATTTTTAGCTATGATAGGCGATCACATGGTGGTCATGTGACAGGTTTAGATTATGAGGACTGCAGAGAGGAATTTAGACATCAAAAAAATAACCAAAGAGGTGATAACAACAAACAAAGACATGAAAAGGACAATCAACGGCGTGAGAACAGTAGAAATGGTGAATTTGAAGATTTTGATGAACGGAGAAAAATACAGCATGACAAACAAGAAAAATTGGACAAAAAACCTAATATGCCTAAACAAGAAGCTATCGCAAAAAAAAACGGAAAGACTGACAAGAATGATGACCTTAAGTAGGCTTTAATTTTTATACTGGCAAAAGTTATTTTTTAGTATCCTGGGTCGTAATTGTCTCCCAAATTAATTGGGATGAAAAAATTTGTTTTTTTCCAAATTGTATTATCGTTTTCCTTTTTTTATATTTGTGCTGTTTGATTAATGAGATAAACTTTTTACAATTTTACTCGAATTAAGGGAGGGGCGTTCTCGGGTCATTTTACCCAAATTAAGGAAGGGGCATTCTTGGATCATTTTGTTGAAACTCAATATTTTTTGCTATTTCGAAAACTTTTTTCAATAGTTATGCCAATTTGAATTTGGTGTTAGTTTCTCATTTTCCTCTTGTCAAAAATTTCCAGTTTTCGTTTACCTGTCCAATCATGGTTATTTTTGACTAAAGATAACGTCTTTTTCAAAAGATTTTCTCATTCTTTTGAATGTTTTTTGATTTTCAAAAGTAATATTTCAAATAAATTTTACAAATAGATAGTTTAAAAAATTCTGTGTCCTGAGCTAAGTTGAAAAAGGGTATAAAATTTTACGCATAAATGACAATTTTGTATTTTTCTTGAAAATTGCATTGTTGTTTTTGCCTAGAGGTTAAATTTTATTTTTGAAATTTTACATTTTTAAAGAAATTTATGTTAACCTCATATGCTTAAACTTTTTAAAAGCAGATTGTTATGGGAATTTACGTTGAGATCAGAATAAAACACTATAAAAATAGGGCACATTTACATTTTTTTCTTGCTGCTTGTTAATTCTTAGGCCACGTGTTAAATGTGACAAAAAGTAAATAAAATTATTTTGTCTGTGTCTCTGTGTATGTGTGTGTTTTGCATAAAAAAACAAACTCAATTGAATATTTTAAACCACCGAGTTGTGGTATTAGATCCTTTTATTACAATCATATATTATTCGTAATACCAAGAATGTTTTTTGAGAGAGTGCATTTTGAAACATGAATTTATCGGTGTGCAATGTTAGTTGTCATATATGCGTAAATATAACTTAGACCCTTTAGGTCATGGGCACTCCTCCTTGGTTTTTTCACAATACACCAGCTTGAAAAACGTGACCTCACACCAATTTGTGACTAAGTTTTTATTCTTTACATATCTCTCAGCCAAATTTGGAGTAATTTTACTTTTTAAAACGATAGTTATATAGACAGCTTTTTCATTGATTTTCTTTTTAAAGGTTCGGTTATTACTTATTGAATTAAAGTATTTTTGTGTTTAGGTTGTTTTTTTGCATTGTCTTTTTAGTGAGTTATTATTTTCAACAAAAAAAAAGCCAGGACTCTTTTCTGGTCAGATTTTTATTTTACAAATATCATTTTTTGACTGTAAATGTTTACATTTTACAACAAATGCTCTATTGGAATTTGTTTGTCAAGTTGGCAGGATTTCGGAGAATTTGCAGGAAGTAATAGTAAAAGAAATTAATATTACAATAGAGAAAATGATAAATTATTACTTATTAAACTTGTACAAACAGAAAACGAATGGTAAATGTTCTGTAATTTGAATTTTGCTGTATTAATGTTGTGAATATCTTTTTACTGCTAATATATCAAATATTATCAAAGTTTTTTGCTTTGCCAGAAATGTATATTTTTATTACTTGAGATAAAGCAATAAAATTGAGTAGGTTTGTCGATCTACAATAAAAATTTGCTTTCTGACATTTTCCCTCAAAAAATTTCTAGGTAATTTTCAGTTCGTGTCGTAGTGATTTAATTATCAAATTAAGTAAACGAATCTCTTAACCATCGCCTCTAGCCTTTAATTAGTATGGCCTTTGCTATGGCTAGTAACATTATAGTATTTTACTGAATTCTTTTAGCGATAGCAACCGATCAGATTCACCACCTCAGCCGGATGTCCGAAGGCGTCGACAGATTAGTGACAACGACGTTATTGGAATGACAGAACATATTAATAAATCGAAAGATTCTGATGAAGATATTACTCCTATTGAGTGTGATGAATCACCGCCTTTATTATCGTCAGAACCAGCAAATGAACTGCAAATCGACACAAAATTGCGAGTCGAAGATGATTTCCCCACTTTACCAGGTGCCGTAAATGTTCCATTCCAAACTTTTAAGAAACTAACCCACGAAGAAGCTTTCCCTGCCCTTGGCAAAGCAGGCAAACCAACTCAATTAAATTTGCCTAACTTTGATAAAGTGAAGAAAGATCCACAACCTGTCGTTGTCAACTCGGTTACGAAATTTAAAAACAAAAAAAAAGGCAAGGGTAAGTCATCTGTCCAGCAAAGAGAAAATGATCTGCAAGGAAAAATAGACGAAGATTTTCCTACTTTAGGTAAAAGTGGTAGAATTCAAACTAATAATTTTGAAACAATAAAAATAATACCTGCTAAGGATCTTCTTGTAGGAAAGGCAACTCCTCAAACGAAGAAAGCAGCTGCCGTGCCGCCTGGTTTTGATTCTAATCCATTTCCAAATTTGATGAACAGTGCTGTAACAAGTAAACATATGAAGAATAAGGCTCCTCCTCCTGGTATTAAAAGTCCGTTCCAACAACCAATGGTTGATGAAAAAACTCGTTTGATGGAACGAAATTTAGATTTACTTAGTAAACTTAAGTTCTGCTTGGATCAGCCTAATTTAGACAGTTTCAAAAAGCTATCTGGTGACTTTCGTAAAGGAGTCACTGATGCAAAATCGTATTACGTCGAAATTTCCAATCTGCTTGGAGACAATTTAAAATATATATTTTCTGAACTAGTTGCGCTTTTGCCGGATGAAAAGAAGCGCCAAGAACTTCATGTAGCTCATAACAACGCTAAAGTAATCCGTAAACAGTCACCAACAGTCGTCCAGGCTGATTATTCTCGAAAATCGACATGGAAGGCTGGAAGTCCAGTCATCTACAGGGAATCTAAAGTTGTTGAAAGTGTTTGTCCAAAGTGTGGAGCTGTTTTTCCACAAGATCAGGCAATGGTTCATATGGAATCACACATAGAGAGTTTTCCATCGTTACCTACTGCAATCATGGGAAAAAAGGATTACTCTTTTATGCCGAGCAAACGGCAATATACCCCTTTAAAAAGCGCATGGGGCAAATAGTATAAGTTAATTTTAATTTAACAAATAATTTTAATTTAACAAATTTTTTTTATTTTTGTAAAATATGAAATGAATTTATATATCTTACCGTAATTTTGTTTCATGTTTCCTTTCTCTTAGCGGCCAATTAACCTTTTCAAACCTTACGACATTTTGATGACGTGCTAACATATAGTTATTGGTACATAAAATTTTAAGAGCTCGTTTTTTATCGAGAACTTGTATCGAGTTATTATCATTTTTTATCATCTGCAAATTCAATTTGTTTGGAAATTATATGGCGTATTGTTTTTTGCAACGAGCTTTGGGGAATAACTGTGTGGGGCATTATTTTATCATTCTCGGTTGAAATTATTTTTAATCAAATAAGTATGATGCCGAATGTTGCAAAAAAAAATTTTCGTCTTTATCTATATTTTGTGCGTTCTTAGGTTATCAGGTCATCACTTATAGCTTTACTCGGGTCATCACATAGCTTTACTCGGGTCATCACTTATAACTTTACTCTGGTCATTTCATCCTCATTCCCTTTTTTCGAGTCAACATCAGTTTTTTTTTCGGACCGTCATGAACTACTTTTTTCGGATCATCAATTATACTTGGTCTACAAAGTGTTGACTCAGGTTCCACTGATTTGGTTGGAGACAAAATCTCCTCCGTTTATTTTAAGAATTTGTTACATTTCAAATACCTTCTGTACTACCTATAAAATAAACGCTAACGAGTGATTGAAATGACGCTGTGCCAAAGAAGAGATTCTGAAATTAATGTTTTTTCGTTTATTTAGCCAAGTCTTAATACAAGTAAAACCTGTATCTCAGTAAAGCACACCATTAATGAATTTTGTTTAGTTACAGCATATTAAAAATAATCTTTGTTGTTTTTTTCATGTAACGTTTGCTGTACTTTTTACATTTTGTGCTTTCTTGGGGTATCGATAAGAAAATTTTCGGCTCATCACTTAACACTTAACTCGGATCATCTCATCCTCATGCGCTTTTTTCTGGTCGGCGTCAGTCATTTTTTTTCAAACCATCATGAATCACCTTTTTCGGGTCATCAATGTGTTTTTTCGTTTAATCAAAAATTTGTCATTTTCTCGTGCCAAAAAAACTTGATGTTTCTTGTTTCATGAAAAGTGAGTTCGGCATTTATTTGCGTTATAAGATTTTAAAATATTAAGGTGGTTTCAATAGAAGAAAAAAACTTTTTTTTTTAATAATAATGAATTTCATCCTCTTTCACCTGAAATAACTCATTTTTATCATTTCCCATCAGATGTTAGTCTTACTACTTCTATCAGGGAATGATAGAGCTTTTAAAATGGGGGTCTGACCTGCACTTCGACATGGAAATTTAGGTAAGTTTTTGCGTATTTTACATCTATAATATACTGGCTGTGTCTCAGTAATAACAAGTAATGGTTTATTTATAATTTAACTTATATTTTGAATCACGCTACATTTGTGATCAATTTTTAATGCTGTATGTGATATCCCTTGTATTTCAAAGTTGAGTAGTGATTTCTCTTCTCTGTGAATACTTTATTGACGATGGTGACATGAACTTTGAACCTAATAATGTTCACGTTATGGAATTTATGGGTAATTATAGTCTCTCCAATCTAATAAAAGATTATACGTGTTTCAAACCAAGCAAGGGATCTTGCATAGACTTTTTTGACAAATGCAAGAATGTTATTTAAGAATACCCATTCAATTGAGAGTGTTATAAGAGTGTCATCATCTAATTTATGCGATATTTAAAATGAAGTGTTCTAAGCTACCGCCCCATGAATTAGATGTCGAGAATTTAACAAGTTTAATTTAAATAATTTTTTATCAGAGTTTATTTATAATTTTAATAATCATATTTAATTTTTTTCTTATCACTTAATATTTTAAATAAGAATGCGCCCATGAAAGGTAAGATTATAAGAGGCAACAACAGGCCTTTTGTTGAGAAAGAGATTCGCAAAGGAGATGATGAAATGAGCTCGTTTAAAAAACTTGCAAACAAATCTGGTAATTTAGCAGACATCCAGGCTTATAAAAGTCAAAAGAATTTTGTTATAAATCTCATTCGTAAAAAGAAGAAAGATTTCTATGGTATCATTGCATTGAAATTGATGAGGGTCAAAAGTCTTTCTGGAAAGCTGGCAAACCTCTTAGAGTTCTCTTTTGAAAAAATGTCATTTTATTTCTCATGAAAAAAGTATTTTAGATATTTTTAATGCATATTTTGTCAATATAACTAGTTCTTTGAATATCCGACCGTGGATAACTCCTGTGTATGATTCTATATTAAATAGGTCGTTAAATCATTCGATATCTGATTTTGGTTTACAACCAAGTATTAGTACAATCCGTAAAAATTTCCAGCGTAAAAATACTTTTGAATTTACCCATAGAAGTCTACAAAATCATCATGAAACTAAAATGTATAGCACACTCACGTTCTACCATTTTACACACTTTGTTTTGTTTGATTCAAAAGTGGTAATATTGTCTTGACAAAAAATGTGTAGTAGTTACAATCCTCATTTATTTATCTAAAGCATACGACTATTTCTCATGAGTAGTTGTTGACTAAATTTTCTGCACATGGTTTCTTGGAAAATGACCTACATTCTGTAAAAAGCTACTTCTGTTTCAAGGAAACAAAGGGTTAAGTTGAGTCTATTTTCAGCGAATAGCTAGATTTTATTATTGGTGTTTCTCAGAGATCTATACTTGGACCTCTTTTATTTAAAATTTTTATAAATGACATGTTATTTTTTGCACTAGATTGTGATATTTGTAATTTTGCAGACGACAGTACCCTTTATGTTTGTGATACTTCTCTAAACAATGTCCTTTCTAACCTTAAAAATGACGTCGCTAGATTACAACAATAATTCTATTTTAACTCTCTGGTAATTAATCCTGCAAAGTTCCAAATAATGTTTCTAGATGCAAAGAATGCTGAGAGTATTGTTGATATATTTAATAAGAAGATTGTTGTAAAAAAAGAAGTTCTGCTTCTTGGAATTTATATTGATTATAAATTGAACTTTTCAACTGATATATGAAATTTGTGTTTGCAAGCCAATAACAATAAAAAATCTTCAATTCTTGCCCTCAATGGCTTCAGCAGAGCATTATAATTATTCCTCTGGTATAATGGGAGAACATTTTAACCTACTTTTTTGTCTAGAATGTGAGACATGTGGAGTATATATTGAATTTTTGCCAATGAACCGTAGTGGTTTATGTATGTCAGTAAAGTTAGATTGTCAGCGATGTCCGTGGGAGCATAAACTTATGACAAGTAGATTATGTGGTCGCGAAAAGTAGAAAAAAGGTAGTCGAAATGCATATGATATTAATTAACGTTAAATTACAGCTTTTCATGAAGTTGGAAAAGGTCCCACACAAAGCTTTACGAATATGTATGCCCCTGTATCGATAACTACATAAAACAATTCACTTGAATATATATATATACGATGTGTATATAACATTAGCTAGTGAGAGTATGCTGCTCTTGACATCATAAATAATGAGTTTAATACGGAAAATCCAAACGATAAAAACATATCCAACGTAAAAGCCAAAACGAATATGACGTGGCAGAAGTCAGGCTTAGCAAGTATTTAATTAAGTAAGTAGGTAAATAAGTAAGTAAGTAGGTAAATAAGTAAGTAAATAAGTATATATTTAAGTAAGTGAGTAACTAAGTAAGTAAATAAATAAGTAAAGTAAATAAGTAAGTAAGTATATAAGCAAGCAAGTAAGTAAGTCAATTAATAAATAATTAGTTAAGTTAGTAAGTAAGCAAGTAAGTAAGTATATAGTTAAGTAAGTAAGTATGTATGTAGGTCAGTTCGTAAGCAAGTAATTAATTATGTTAGTAAGTAAGTATATAGTTAAGTAAGTCAGCAAGTAATTAAGTAGGTAAAGTAAGTAAGTGAGTACCGTAATTAAGTAAATAAGTAAGTAAATAAGTAAGTAAGTAAGTAAAAGTATGTAAGTAAGTAAATTAATAAGTAAGTAAGTACATCAGTAAGTATGTAAGTAAGTCAATTAATAAGTAGATAATTAAGTAAGCAAGTAAGTAAGTATATAGTTAAGTAGGTTCGTAAGCAAGTAATTAATTATGTTAGTAAGTAAGTATATAGTTAAGTAAGTCAGCAAGTAATTAAGTATATAGTTAAGTAAGTAAGTATGTATGTAGGTCAGTTCGTAAGCAAGTAATTAATTATGTTAGTAAGTAAGTATATAGTTAAGTAAGTCAGCAAGTAATTAAGTAGGTAAAGTAAGTAAGTGAGTACCGTAATTAAGTAAATAAGTAAGTAAATAAGTAAGTAAGTAAGTAAAAGTATGTAAGTAAGTAAATTAATAAGTAATTAAGTACATCAGTAAGTATGTAAGTAAGTCAATTAATAAGTAATTAATTAAGTAAGCAAGTAAGTAAGTATATAGTTAAGTAGGTTAGTAAGGAAGTAATTAATTATGTTAGTAAGAAAGTATATAGTTAAGTAAGCAAGTAAAAGTAAGTAAGTACGTACGTACATACGTAAGTAAATAAGTGCATAAGTAAGTATGTAAGTAAGTCAATTAATAAGTAATTAATTAAGTTAGTAAGTAAGCAAGTAAGTAAGTATATAGTTAAGTAAGTAAGTATGTAAGTAAGTAAGTAAGTAAGTAAG
>JAUZNK010063833.1:0-14650 GCA_035046665.1 Euphysa ruthae
TATGAGAGTATCATTTAGTTCTTCCATGAAAAATAAGAAATGAACAAACGTTTTGTTTGCTTTTTCTTGAAAAAAATAATTATACATAATCGTCGTTTATAAAATGCTATAAAAATTGTTTAGCAGTGACAGGAAGTATAACTTAACCATTAAATTATGAATTTAAAGAAAAAAAAACAATAACAAGGAAGGTAAAAAAGAAAAAAAAAAATTTATAACCCAAACTTAAGTGGAATTAGAGCAAAAAATTTGTAGTTCAATCAATAAATCAAAAAAAAAAAAAAAAAAAAAAACTGTTTTATATGTCTTCTATATGCATTTTAAAATGTTGGAACTATGGTTTATGATTAAAACAATTTTAAAAATACAAAAATATTTCATATTAAGACGATTGTATCAGATGAAAATCATTTTAATAATATTAATTTTAATATTACTTGAAACAATCTGTTCGCACTAAAATTAAGACCACCCTTGATCTGATTTATTTGAATATTTTATTATTTTTTTGCATTTATTTTTTGTTAATAACACATACTTTATCTAGAAAAATTTAAAAACGAATTCATTTATACTCTCTTATTAGGACCTCCATTGTTAATATTTTTCTCTGGCAATTTTATGTAGTGGTCTTTTTGACTTATTTGCTAAATTTTGCTTTAAATTTACAATTGCTTAACATGTTACATGTTACACTGCATATTAAAAGGACTAGTAAATTAACCTCTATAACAATTTCCATACAACATTAGAAACTCTTTTTAACAGCGGAAATATGTTTAAAAGCTACTAACTTGGAATAATATTCATTAGAAACTTAAATTATTCTACTTATTTAATATTTTCGAGTCAAGATAAGCCTTTAGCTGCAGAGTTTTAGCTAATGCAACACGTGCAAAGAATTAAAATCTAATAGAGAGATATTTCTTTTGAACACAAAATTATTCACTTTAATCGAGTCCTCTATTACCGTATTTTAAATTAAATTTGACTTTTAAACACTCGATATCTAAAAGATATTATGGTCTCAAAAGCTTTTAATACCTTTCTATATAAAATAAACAATAAAAAAAAAAAAAAACAAAAAAAAAAAAAAAAAAACAACAGGACTTAGTCAAAAAATGGTGTAAAATTAGATATACGCTGCCCACAGAATTTTCTTTACACGAAACGCTTCAAATCAAACCTTATTATAATGATGGCGAAAACATTATCTCGAGGTTTAATGGAAAACCAGAAAAAAAAATCTATGGATTGGAATTTAATTCAGATGATTTTTCTAATTTAAATTTAATCACCAAGCGAAGAAATATCCAAAGCAAAGAAATGAAATACGTTCTAAAACATAAATCTAATACTTTCAGTAACAATTTTCTCAACAATTTGTACATAAATTAAGCAATAGAAAATCTTTCAATCCAGCAAAAAAATTTCTTAAATGTGTGTAGCAATTTCCATGCTTAAGAAAATTAAAAACAGGAGCTGGTTTAATTAAAGGAAAAAAATATACATATACAAGCTAAAAGAAATTAAGAGGATATGAAAATAAATTTATATAATTGATAAATAAACTATAAACATTGAAATGACTTCCAAAGTACGAAAAAGAGTAAGAAAATTTTTGTCTAATAAAAGAAAAAAAATATGATCATTATTGGTAAAATTACGTGAAGTTTACATTAAAAATTTCAAAGTCAAAACTGAAAATCATTTCAAATTTTAAAATAACTAAAACATAACTAAAAAATTTTATTTTTTAATAAGGAACTTCATAAGGAACTAAGGGCCAAATTTAAATTATAACTTGTGTTCTTAAATGATGAAATTGTGAACATTGTAAAAAATAAAAACGATACTTTGAGAAAAAAATGCAATATTACAAAGCTCATTTGCATACGCGAAAACTTCTTTTAGAATCCCAAAATTAAAATTTGCGATGATTTTTCATGGAGGTAGTTTTATTTAATCAAAGTTTCTTTAAAAGTATCTTAACGAGATTAAATTTCGCAAAGATTATATCTAGTTTTGTTTTATTTCCACGAAAGCTAATCTCTTTAGCAGCTACAAGCTATAATGTTCATCAATTCACACCAGCAGCATCAAAAGCTACCATTCCTGTAAAACTTATGTTCAAGCAAATTTCCAAAAAAATCCAAAATTATTATTATATACAAAGCCTTATTATGCACATAATTTTTCAAATGTAATTCATGTACACATTGATACACACTAGTCAATTACTGATACTAAAAGCGATTGGCTGTCATTACTTTAAAGCCAGGCCTTTCATGATTGTGGGAGCTTTCGCAGCAAGAAAAAAACACGTATATTGAGGCTTTTTCAAAATATTTACAGAAAAACGATTTTGCGTGAATAATTTTTTACGTTTGGCATATAATTTTATACATTAAAATGTTATAAGCAAAATCGCCACAACATTATAGGCATTCCACGAATAAATCAATGCTTTTGATAGAGTCTATTCTGTTTTTCCGCGAGTTAAAGCAGATTTCTAACATGAAGAAAATATTAATTGCGTAAAAGAAAAAAAAAATTATAGCCAAATAGATCAGATTTGGAACATACGATTTGATTGTGCAAAACTATGAAAAAGCCCTCTGTACAAAAATCATTCCCAATTTTGCATCCAGCATTTATGGATTGGATGAATGATCTATTAATCGGTACAGCTTTATTGACTAGTTGTGCTAAATTAGCATTATTATCTCGGATATTGTTTCACCATACTAAATCAGACTTAGCAAGGATGCAATATTCATACAACCTCACGGAGGGGTCTTGACAAACTGATGATGATATCTTTATACTGACGCCATAAAAGCCTGGTGAATAGGTGGTTGGAAACAACGCACGTGCTCTTCCGAAGTTTCGCCTGTATGTAAGTATCGTTTTAAAACTGCAAATATTTCATTGTTTATTGTTTGATACTGTTTGATTCGAGCAATTAAACGTTTTAGATCCTAGGGAGAAATAATATGAAATGTAGGTTAAATATCGATTCAAAAACTTTTGTCGAAATTACTAATTTAAAGTTACCTTGGAAAACAAAAAGCATATTTGTAATCGCTTTGTATAACAGTTATTTCGGCCGCTGGAATTTATAAGCAAATGAATACCAGTTATGTTTTAATGTTTTGACTGTAACACGAAAATAATTTAAAATAACGCCAAGAAAATTTCCGAGCAAAGCAGCCCTATAAAATGTGATATATTCTGCCCCAGTTTAGAAATGATAGACATACTTGTATTACGCACACATACAACCTGAGATTCTATAAACAGAATATATTGCACAAAATTCAAATCTACCACTATACATTCACGAAACAGTGTTCTGCCGTTTGATCGATCTGGCCAACTAAAGTAATCTAAAATAAGATTTTCATATTCAGAATAACGTTGATAAATTTTGAATACGTCACTTACTACTCCCGCTACAATTTCTTGCCTTGAATCTATCTCTTGTACCCTTAAAAGATGTTGTGAAAAATCCAATGCTTGAAAACGATATTCTTGACCTAATAATGCAATAAGAGAACATCCAGCCCAATTCAAACTCTCACCAAACGTCTCTCTAAAATATAAAAATAACAGCACTTTATTTAAATTGCTTCATCTAGCTTGTATCAAAAACATCATTAAAAAAAAATGTATCCATACTAATACAAAGACTGAAAGCTATCCTATAATCTAAATAACATAAAACAATAACACAAAATAATCCAGCACTATACTATTCCAACTCAGTCCCAATTTAACATTCCTGAGCAGAAATTTGTTAATAGAAGTTAAGGAGCAAAATATCGGGATTAATAATGACACATGAAACATGGATGCAATCCGATTAAAATTTTTTTTTTCTATCCTTTATTTGTAGAATTTCACTTCACGTTTTTATCTATAACATTTATTTCATAACTTTATTAGTGATTTTGCTATGTGAATATCTATACTTGAAACATTAGCAAATTCATTTTAGCGTGGTTGAATACATTTCCATACCACGGAGCCGACTTGGACCTACAAATATTCAGCTAACCAGACAATTTGATAAGCTGTGTTGAACTTAAAATATTAGCCAAACCTACATAGACACAAAGACGTGGCTATAAAAAAAAATTCGCTACAAAGAGGGTTTTGGTACGGAGACGTCATGCACCCGAAGCAAGACCAATGAGCTATATTTGCATACTAAATAACAAAGCACAGCATAAAGTCTAAAACAAACTAAAAGACTATAGTAACAATCCTTACTCAACAGTTATCTCGTTTTGTCCAAGAGGTTTACAATAAATAAATTGTATTGCACTCCACAAACGGTGAAATTCCTGACATTCCTCTATACTCATCACTCCATTAGAGGGAGTTGGGTCCTTCCACAATTCATCATCCAAAAAAGTCTGTATGCGTCTCAGTACAACCTCAAACAGTGACAAACCGCAGCATAGGCGCTCACGTGTAAGTACATCTGATTCTTCAGAGTTAACTCTTTGCTGCAATATATAACATTAGTTTATGATCAAAAATTAGTATTGCCAAGCATGCGAGTTTTTTTCGCCATTTGCTATAACTTTAATTGATTTAACGATCCCATGCCCGTCCAGGAATATAAAAAAAAAAAAAAAAAAAAAAAACACCTAAACCTAACTAAGCCCTTATGACCTTTTATTGCCAAAAAAAGTTGGAAAAAGAGATCTTGAGATGCTTTTAAAAATTACAGATTTGATTTTTAGAGAAGCTTTTTAAAGTCAGGTCTTTGACTCCATAAAATTTTTAAAAGGGTAAAAAGTTGAAAACTATTTGAAACTGTGACCTTTAAGATGGCAAACAATTTTGACAGAATCATAACGGAGTTTTTTGCAAGGCTAGAAAATGCCATTCCCAAATCAAATTTTACCGTTTCGTATGCTGGTCCCGATAAATTTTTAAAACAGCTGACAAAAAAAAATTATCAGAAACAATATTTGAATTTTAACAAACTTCTAATAAAAATCAAAATATGTTCCTTTGGGACGATATTTTGGGACGATATTTGAATCATTAATGTTGTAATTGTTGAGGTCTTACTTTTTTGCATGTAAACTTGTTTTGTGAATTTGAACATCGACAGAAATCCCTTGAACAAGGTTTTCATATCAATAAAGTAAAGCATCACATGAATGTAAAATACTAAAATGTTTTGATAAAATATTTATGTAAGGAGGAACTGTAAAGTTTATTCCTTTTCCATGGCAACAATATCTTCAATAAGAAAATGATTTTAACTGACATGAATTAATAAATGGTTTGATACAAAAATAACTTTATTTTACTATTCAGTGTGATAAAAACAAAAAATCACTCAATTGAAAAAAAAGAAGTCAGCAGTAAAAAGATGGTGTTGATAAAATTTATAGTGAGAATAATTTTTTCTTTTTTTTTTTTTTCAATTTTTTGCTTCAGCATAACCTGAATATTGAAAAAAGGAATAAATGGAGATGTAAAAAAAGTAATTTGGGTTCGCAAAAATAAAAAAGAAAAAGAAAAGGAATTTTAAATTTTATTTCAAACAAAAATATGTATATAGGGGACAGCTATGAAAGTTATTTACCAAATCTTTTCTTTTTAATTTAAATTCTTTAAAGTGATTGCAGATTTTAATTCAATTTGAAATAAATGGCAATTAAAAAAAAAATGTTTTTTTCGAGCTATTGTGTATTTTACAAAACGGAATGGTAAAGTGACGAAATTTTGTACACAAACACGGAGCAATTTGGCAGTTTTAGAAGCAGAAGACTGATTGATTTTAAATTTGACCGAGACATGTAACTCAATAACAAAAATCGATTAGCATTAAAAAAAGGTCAAGATTTGCCTCCATTTCCCAAAATATTCAAGATAGAAGATCGAGGAAAAAACTTTAAAAAAATCAGTGTGTATCGATATTTTTGCGTCTCTTTCACATTAAATCGACGACCGATTTTGAAAAAAATAAGTTTAGATAATCGAGGTAAAAACCTTGCAGCCTATTTATTAGTGCTTTCGCTATTATTTAATAAAAAATGCAAAATAAAAGACATAAAATCAAATATGTAAAATTATATTAAACAATGATCGTCCTATATAGTTCTAAAAACATTTTCATTGTCTTCAATTTTATGAGTGTCCACAGTATCATTCCCACAATCTTCGCATTGGCACATTTCAGTGCAAAGAATTCTGTTTTACCTGCAGTTGCATTGTCCCGCCCGCTTAACACCATCTCTTTCTACAACTACCCAAAAAGAGGCTTGTGGTGTTGGTAGCTCATGTGTCATTATTCAGCAACCTTCAATCTGCTCCTATCAAAATTTTAACGAGTTAGGGAGATCAGGATGTGGAGTGCCACGTTTTGAAAACTTTTGCCACAAAATGGCTGCGATAAACCTTGTATTTTTAAGCCTCTCGTGTTGGTGGGAGTTTGTCTGATTCATACGGTAATTAAAACGGAAATATTACAAATACCAGCGAGGTTGTTCAATAGTTTTGATTTGGTCTGGTATTTTTGAACAGTACAAACGCATAAAAAAAGTTCTAGTCCATTCTTAATCAAACTATCTGGGAGATCTTTGGATCATCCAAGTTTTGCAAATGCGCCTAGCTCAATTAGACACCTTTAAATTTTTTATATTTGTGCTTGCTGCAGTTTGCAAATTTACCTATTTGATCACATCCAGTTAATATGTAGTAACCCAGAAGGACTTTAATAGAAGGTACACACACACACACCATTATTTGATTATTTGACAGGTTAATCACATTTGCAATTTCGGTTTTAATTCTTAACACAGTTTCGTAAAGTTCAGATAAGTTTAATGTTGATAAATGTTATATCCATACTTTGCTTCCGCTTAATAGGTAAGCAAGCAATATAAATCCAACTGTGAATGGCGTTTCTTTCCTATATTAAAATATTCTCTTGATTGTTTTTGGTTTCATATCTCGTTTGCCATGGTTATAATTGAGAAAAACAAAGTTTCTGATACCATTGATACGTTTGAATAAACCTTTTTGACTCGTCATTCTCTTGGCGGTGGGAGTTTGGCTGATTCATACAGAAACTTACTGTACCATTACCAGCGATGTTGTTTAAGTTTTGATATATGTTTTGATTTGGATTTCTATAAGTCCACTTATCATCCACTTAATCAACATTCGTAAACGGTTGGGCAGTTCAAAATCACCATTAGAACCTGTAAAGTTTTGTTTACTGGATAGAATTCTGTTTCTAATCGATTTCGCAGCTTCGAACATTGTTTTAATTTCAACAGTATTACTTGTCTTAATTGCAGTGTATATCGCATGACATATTGTAGGTCTACATAATTTTGAAGGTTCACTTGAACAACGAAATTTGTAAATTTTATAATAGGTAAATTTTATTCTAAGAGTTTTTAAGCTTGTTCAACTTTCACTCCATATTCCGTCAGAAGATTTACATGTTGTACGAACACAATTGTTAGTATTTACTATGATATTTGATGGGCATTGCAACTCACGCCTTGCGATACTTACAAGTTCAATATCACATGCAAATCTTGGAATTGAATCTTCTTTATCCTTTTTCTCTCCAACTCGTGTTCTCCTTTGAAGTTTTTTCCAACAAGTTAGGTGGTATTGGACGTCATTGGCTACACCATCTGTCGGATCTGATATATTATGAAAATGAATTTTTAATATAGTGTCGCTTGTTGCGATAGCTTTATCATACATTTTAGTTCCCATACTTCTCAGCTATAATTTCTGTAATATGGCTGTTGGCTTTGCTTTCTGGCAAATATCAAATAAAAAATTGTCATATGGTATAGTTTGGGATCTTATCATTCTCTTTGTACTCGTTTCATATATCTGTTTCATATAAATCTCACCAATGATTTAATTTTGCGACAGTCTTGGACTCCGTGATTTTCTTCTCGCTTCTTTGATATTTCATGCAACGCTCATTTATTCGCATTTTCTTGCTCTATTTCACTTTGTGACATTACCAAAATTCGCGTAGCAACGTTGCGTCTTCTTTTTTCTTTTGATAAAAAAAATTTTATTTATAAGATTTATTAGATTAATGATTCAAAACCTTCAAAAATATAATAATTTGTTGATTAGCCACAGAGTATTAGAGCATTGCAAACTTGGCTAGCATGTCGCGATGAGAAACTTCCAAATTAAAAAAACTCGATAACTTTTGACGTCAATTTATGCACATTAAATTTCTAAATTGATGGTTTAGTAAAAGTTTCATAATAAACCTTGAGATAGCAGCATAAAACTATTTAGTAACCTGGTAAAATTTTATTTTGACACTATTACAAATTTTTTGATAGTATTTTCAAACCACTAAAAAATATTGTTGGCACTAATATCATCGGCTGTTTGAACGGCAGGGTAAAAGACCGGTATATGTTAACCATCATGTTGGTCACACAGTCAGTCCTACTCAGTAATATATCAGCATAATACTACTCATAATATCAGCATAATATTACTCATAATATCAGCATAAAATTAATTTTACAAACTTTTTGTTACTTTAGATATTCTTATCCTATTTTGGGTTAACCTACAATGAGCTGACGGATGAGCAATGCAACGATCTTCTTAAACTTAAAGGCTACCTTCCAAAAAACACTTCACTCATCGACACATTTGTACCCAAGGTGTTTACTAATGCAACTGCTGATCTTAACTCTTCATACTGTGTTGAAAAATTTTTTGGCAACTTCTCAAATGGAACATTACCTTTTTATTCTTTGGGAGAGTTTTCTACTCCTCCTCCAACATTGAGTCCATATGAAATTCGAGATAATTTCTGTAAAAGCGTTGACTGGGGAAAAAGTTTGGATTTTAGTTACTGTGATCGGCCATGCGATTTTTGCATGCAACGAATTCTGAATATGACGAATGAATATTTAATTTGCAAAGACCACATGAATGACACACAACCTTTTGACAGATTTAAAGCCGAGCCAATGTCATTAGCGTTATATCTGAATAAATTTGCAGAAAAAATTAACAAATTTCCGTATCACAGTTGTACTCCTTTCCCAGAATATCATGTATTTTCAAATTTAGTCTGGAAAATTGGGCAGCAATTTCGGTATGGAAACTTCCGTGTACCAGATTATAAAAAGAAAACTACAATGCCATTTCAAAACCAGCGTTGGAAAAATCGCAATGACACGATCGAAGTACCCTATGGAAACCTGCCTAGAGGGGAATACTCATATTCTGTTGTAATATACGAAAATCTAATTAATCCAAAAATATCGATTATAAACACACGGTATAAAAACAACTGGCCAGAAAAACACCCGATCATTACGGGAGAGTTCATTGATCCTAGAGTGGAGCCCGACTTGTTATTTAATGACACATATGAAATAAATGCGGCGATAATATCAATAAATGTCAAACCAGCGTATCAGTATGGAGAGGAAATTTACCCGAAAAATCCTTTACCTGGCGAGTTTGTGATTTCGTTTACGCATTACAATAACACTTATGTAAATCCAATCTGCATATACTGGCAGCCAATCAAATCAGGTAATCCTGATGAAATCACAAACAGTGGTTATTGGAGCAATTATGGACAGCGAGTTTTTAAGACCAACCATTCAATGACTGTATGCAGATCAACACATCTTGGAATCTTTGCATTACTTATGGAACCCTATATCCCTCCGCAAAAAGAACCTATTGATCCTTTAAATGTATTAAATATTCTTCTCACTCTCATTGCAGGCATCATTTTTTTTGTCTACATATTTGCTATGTTTTTGCTACGCTGCACCAAAGATGTATACAACAGGGTGCATATTTCTCTTGCATTTTCACTTTTGCTATCACAAATGTTTTATCTTGGCTCTTGGGACTGGAGAGACAATTGGGACCGCTGTACATCTCTATCGACATGTCTGGAGTTTTGTCATGTAGCTGTCATGACATGGATAATGATTGAAGCTACCCACCAACTATCAAGACTGCGATATTTTTTTAATCAATCCACTAACATCGAATCTTTCTACCACATAATAGGTTGGGGGTTCCCATTAACTATACTTGTCGCCCTAATGGAATTCCCATATGAAGAATACACTAAGATAAGATATTGTTGGGCATACGTCAAAGGCTTTGATTTATGGTACTTTGTTGGCCCCCTCTTAGTATTATTACTTGTTGCAATTTCGTTAAAGATCATCACAGTGATAGAAATTCGTAAAGTTAGTGAGGCATTCGCATTGAAAGATATCAATTATCAGCGGGCACAAAGGAGTCTGCTTGCATCAGTTGCAATAATTCCAACATTTAGCATTATGTGGATGCTGTCTACAATAGCAGTGAGTTCAGGGAACAAACTAATTGAGGATGTTTCAGTGCTAGCAGTTCCAATACTTAATATAGCAATAGCTCTTGAAGTACTATATTTCTACTTCTATAGAAATGATGATGTCATTGACTCAATTAATTATGAAAAGAGACTGCTCGAAAAACAAAAATTAAAGTCTTACGAATATATGCGTGGTTTGAACATGCGTATTAGTTACAAAGTTAATGATAAATACTTAGTTGATGAGGACGATTATGACGATGAATTAGATGATTACATGTCGGCGAAATTCCAAGCGAGTATGCTTGATATTAAATCAAGAATTAAGAGAGACTTTGAGGAAGAAAAAGAATAAAACGAATAGTATCTCATACACATTGCAAAAGAAAAACAGCATAAAATTTAAAAACATAATTGATAATTTATAAAGATACCTTTTAAAGATTTAAAAATTTTTAAAAACATGGGAGAGGGATTGGATATGGATATTATGTGCAAAAAAAAAAAAAAAAAAAAAAAAGCATTAAAGTACTTATCTTAATTATTTAAAACTTATATTATTACTAATTTGTAAAATTAGCCTAGATCAGCAAATTCTGGCACTCAAGAAAAATATTATGGATGGGAGAACTTGTTTGAAAATTTCACTTGCTTATAAAGAAAGAAAACCCTTAACAACATAAGAAAATATTTTGGAGGTAGGGGGAGCGACCCCTTTAGGACACCATGAGATAAAATTTGTAAAAATATTATTTGGCTTTTTTTCATATCAATTTTCTTGTTAATATTTTTGTTTGTTCTTCATTTGTTTCAAAACCGTGAGACTCAGGGATATAAAAAAAAAGATTTCTCTATAAGATAAAACTGCAGTCTCAACTTTTTTTTTTTCCTTTTCATACTTTTAAACTCAACTTTTAAACCCCTTTTAACAAGAATAGGACTTTATCAGATCTCAATGTCACAATTCTCTTCAAACTAAAATCAACCAACATACAATTTCAAAAAAATCTTTGGTTGCTTTATTACTCAATCTCTGCCAACAATAGTCAAACTTAGGATACTAAAAAGAATTTTTTTGAGCAAACACTAAATAGGATATTATACCATTTTTATATATTACTATATTGATTATTATATACCTGTAATAAAAAAAGAGCTTTGAACAAATATTAATATCTAATGGTTATTGTAAACTGCTCTCAATTCTTACCATCAATAACGTTAGATGTCATTGCAATGAAAGAGGAGTTGATTATTTAGCGAATCTTACAGAAGAATATATGTTAAAATTTAGCAAAAATTAAAGCAGCTATTTGATATCTTCAGTTGAATAACAGGATTTATTCACATTTTAAGAAAATCCTAGCATGAGTATATCCTAACAGTCAAAGCAAAGGTGACTAATAAAAAAACAATATTTTAAGTACTCACTCTTAGAATTAAATATTTTTTGTCGTAAAAATAAGTATCTTCAACACTATTATCTAATTTTATAAATCCTATTTCATTTCCCATTCCAATACAGCTCCAAATCCGAAGAGCGCATGTTTTTAATTCTCTGATGAAAACTACTAGGACTGCTGGTGACAAATTTAGATTGAACATTAGCGTAATTGGAGAAAAAATACCTGGTCAGTTCCATAACGGCTAACTAAAGATAAAATCTGAAAAGCAGCATACTGGGCCTCGAGCCTTTTCATTTTAGCCTCAACAGAGTCTTTTTCTGAAAAAAAAAAAATCAATAAAATGACTTCTAATTCTTATACTAGTAGAGAAACATTCAATAATAAAAAATAAACAAATTTTTCAAATCCTAAATAAAATTTCTATTTTCAGGGAAAAGGTTACCTCTCTTTTGGTTAAGTGCTTTGGGATTAACATTGCTAGTTTTTTTACTTTGATTGCACTTCTACGATGATAAATATAAGTACAAGATTATTTTTTTATAATACATATTAGGACTACAACACAAAAAATATTAAATTAATTAGACTAGATGAAAAGGGAATTTTCGTAAATTAGATAAGTGGTGTGGTAAGTTAAGCATAGGGTTTGCTAGATCAAGCATACAAGGGTAAATGTAGGTGGTTGGCAGTACGTTCGATTAACAAGGTGCTTGAAGTTAGAAAGAATCTGATGTTGAATTGAGTCTTGCATTGAAATTAGAGATTGGCTGGGTTTGCATGTCAAAGGATGTATTGGATTTACAGCTTGTTTAGAACCGGTGGAATTTGGGACTATTGAGGAAGAATACAATTTAAATCTATATAGGTAAGAGGCCAGATTGTATTCATGATCTGATAGCATTTCAGGTTTTTGGTTTGGAGTTGATTGTATGATCAAGTAAAATAAAATTTATGGCTGTGTGGGTTGGTTGGAGTTTAAAGACTGAGTAGTAGTGTGAGATCGATCGAAATTAAGGACGTGGCTGGAAAAGGCTTGAGATTGGATGGAATTTCATGCTGGATTGGGGTTATAGATTGAATTAGGGATTGTAAGATTTAAAGCTGAGAAAGGTTTATAGCTGGGTTTGATTTAAGTTTGGGGGTGGTAAGGATTGAATTGATGATTTTTTTATTTAGATGAGTAGACTGGGTTGGATCATTGGTTGGATAGGATTTGCTGTTAAATTAATATTATGTTTTGGTTGTTTTTATGCTGCGGTTGGTTTTTTGATCAGGTGGGGATGAGTTTATAGCTGGGTAGGTTTAACTACTGGTTGGCTTTGAAAGGTCGGTTATAATTTAGCACAAGGTTTAAAGATATATTCCAAGTTTTAAGATATTAAACAATGTATGTAATAAACTGTAGCAAAAATGCACACCTTGAACAAAGGGTCGAGGAATAATTCCTTGAAATGGGGCAGCATGTAGTAAATCTGCAATTTCTTCTTGTGTCTAAATGAACATTAAGTTGAAATAAAATTTATTACTGTTAAAGGTAAAGAAATACTACATAGCTTTCTAGAATAAATGTTGAATTTCAAAATTCAAACAAGCTATGACAAGTTCTTGGTATTTATATTTCTAAAATGTTGTAAAATTAAAAATCTGTATAAAAAAGAAATCATATTATCTATTGGTTTATTGAAAAATTTTTATTATTTTAATCATATTTGATTTTAGATTTTATTTTAAAATATTTATTTCAATATAAAAAAATCATAAACTTAATGCTTGTTCTTACAGACCCAATCTAAGAAACAAGAATTTTCGTTTTAGTAAGTTCCTTTTTTGGACTAACGCCTGAAAAACCAATGTAAGAAATCAGTTTTCCTTTTGAGTAATCTAAACCTGAAGGATTCAATGAACTTTTAAACATGGTGACCAACTAATACAGAAATAGAATAAATAATTTTAATCAAACTAGAATCCTAAACAAGCTTTCCTGTAGAGTCTTTGGACATTAGGTCCTAATATCTGCTTTGATATATAAATGACGTATTGGATGAAAAACTAATTTGTAAGAATTCTTATATTTAATAAATTATGATTTAGTTTTAAATAATATTATAGAATTTAAAAATTAATATATAAGATTCACTGGCTTTCCTTAGATATAAATATTTAAAGAGTATTATCAAAATGATGCTTTTAGCACTGTTATTTTGGTATAAACTGCGTAGTTGATTCAGAATTTTTTTGCATGTTTAATATCAGAAAACCTAGAGTGACTATATATAAATATATTAATTGAGAACGGTTATTAAAAATCCAAACCCCGAAAAATCGTGAAAAAGGTCAAAAACAAGATTTATATGTTTAACAACACTGAATTATCAATTAACCAAAAAAGTCTACCCACTGTCTTCCTACCTTGGATTCCCTCATTGTCACCAAAACTTCGAAAATATAAAAAAAAACAGATTATAAAACTCTCTTCAAATCAAGCCTAAACATAAAACGAATCCTTACTTTCAGAAACAAATCCCAACCAAAGAATAGCAATTCTGTTGAATACTTAGTCAAATGTCAATGCACCAAAAAATATGATGGTGAATCAAAATAAGGTTAAATCAACACAAAAAATACGAGAATTTGGCAATAGCATTACATAAAAAGAACTGCAACTTAGAGATAAATTGGGATAACAGCACAACATCAAAAACAGAGATTAACAAGTTTGAACGAAAATTATGTGAAGTTCTTGAAATTCAATTCCAAAAATGTGACCCTCAGATAGGTGGAATAAACTTTGACAACGGTCAATATGTAAAAACGCAGTTTTGGAAACCATTGTTTACATACTTATGTCATATAAATAAACCACCATAATGAAGCTAAACTT
>JAUZNK010063844.1:0-14648 GCA_035046665.1 Euphysa ruthae
AATTTGAGCTAGCGTTGCATTACGCAATGAGTTTTTCTCAGAAACTCAGAGATAACATGGAAATAAATTTCCGCCAGGGGGGTGGGAGTCGAACTCGTAACCTTTCGCTCCGGAGTAAAACGTCCTACCACTGTGCCAACTCCGCTTAATAGATTTAAAAGATAAAATTTGATTGATGTTGCACCGGGGGTTGGCTTTCCACCCATTCAGTTATTTTTTTCTTTTGAAAAATTCTATTAAACCATACAATCTTTCGTTTTTCTTCATGATTAAAAATAGATGGGGCTATTGGCTTTTTATTTTCATTATTGGCAATACCCTCTCCCGGATGGCCCCAGAAAACTGTCAATTATCAAAATTTCCCATCATGGGTTTTGACATGTTCATAAGTGATGTAAATATTTCAAGACCAGAATGGCGTTGACCACAGGCTTTCATATTGTATACAGCTCTTTTATTTACATCACAGCCATTATCATTTAAACGTGAAGAGTAAAATTCTTGAAAATAACTGCAATTTTGACTCTGAATTAAAAGAAGAGACGCAAAGCCCTACTTTTTGACATTAGTTCTGAAATTTTTAACTGACATGATAACATATTAAAAACTGTTGATAGTGTTATCATGTCAATAAATCTGTATCCAGTAATGTTTTCATGGAAAGAAGATGTCGATACTTTGATCGGATCAATCTTTTTTGCAGATGCAGCAGAAATATTCATATTTACATCTATTAGTGCACAATTAATTTGTACATTTGCATCACTAGAGTTAGTATTTATCATGTTATTTACAGCCTCTCTCTTGTTTTGAAATCCTCATCGTTTTTGAGGTCTTTTAGTTCGTTGTTTAACTCTACGGGTTTCCGCCAATGCAGATACAAGACTTTTCAAATTTTTACTGGCAAACTTTGTATACTTATAATTTGTTTTGATTGTTCAAATTTTTACGAAGTTTAAATTCTTCAGTGGCAACCTATTTACCAGTCTTCAAATCGAATTAGGATAAAAAAATATGTTTTTTTGTATAAAAATAACCCGTGTAAAAAGGCCAATTTTAAGGCAAAATAACTTAATTCACTATATCTTTTTCCTTAGTAATTTATATGTGACTAAAGCCTTCAAAAAAAAAGGGTTTCAATCTTAAGAACGCATTTAAAAGAATCGCACGATAAAGAATTTCTTGACATCGACATATATACCCTCCACAAGGTTCATAAATTCAAAAAGGGAGTTCTCCAAATTTTGATCGATATCGATAGATTTTCAGTCAATCTGCATGGCTTCTTCAAACTGGTTAGTGACAGATGTGAAAATTATAAAAGTTAACTGCTCACTATTTCATTCTCACTCTTCTGTCCGTTGATTGACAATGAAGTATGTTCTTATTTGAATAACTGAACAGTGGCCAAACTTGAAAGCATATTTTATGATATTTTTCCCGAAACAGCCTGTCAAAGGATCATACACACGTTACCAAGAGTACCTGGAAGCTAAAAAGGAAATCGAGGCCAATCAGGAACGAAAGGAGACAAAGAAACAACAACAGGAAAAAGAAAAAGATAAGCTATCGGAAAAGGCAAAAACAAAATGTAATTTGAATCAAGATATTTCATATACAAATGACTGTGTCAAGCAATTGGAATGATCCGAGGCTAACCAAGATATTTCAAAGGCATCGAAAGATTATGTACTTGTGAATGAACGAATAGTCCAGGCTCATGCGTTAATCGATATGTCTTTGGAACGAAAGAGAACTTTAGAGAAAACTCTTGATGAATTAGTTAACAAGAAGAAAATTATTATTTCCGACAGTTGAAACTATTGAAAAATATGCTTTGGTTAGCGAAAGACTTTACGATTATTTATCTAATTCTCATGATAAACCTTTTAAAGTTCTGTTCTGTTTTAAAGTTTATCAATTAATATTTTTAAACATAACTTAGAATAACAATCACAAATATGGCGCATGCATGCTTTACTTTCCCATTTTCTTACTTAAATATATAACTTTGTGTCCTGAGATCTATTCTTTTTCATTTTTTTTACATACAGTACTTATTTTGTGATTGAGAAATCATTAAAACTGTTGTTCTTATTTTTGGAATTTCAAAATTGCTTAGTTTATAGTTGCGATGCCTTAACCCAATCTACATTTCGTTTAGATTTAAGGTTGTCTTCCAAGTTATTATTCCTTCAACTGATAGATTCTTTTTATTTTACATCTGGGAATCTTTTATTTTAAACATAGCATTGATATATTAGCTATTTAGCTAACGAATATCTTTCACAATCAATGTACATAATTTACTTATGTAAACCTTTTAAAATTAAACCAATTAGTGGTTTTTATATGGCTATATTGATATCAAAGTTACACGGAAAAAACGGCTAAGGAAAAATTGGGCAGATAAAAATAGCCAAGGAAAAAATGGTCAAGGTATTTATTTACCTAGGAAAAGATTCCTAGGTAAAAATGGCCTAGGAAAAAAAGGCCAAGAAAAATTTATTAGAATTGGATATGTATGATCTTGATGAAATTTTTTGACATGATTAGATCAAATACTGAATTAGTTTACAAGTGAATTAGTTTGCTTTATAAATTACCACAAAAATTAAATGCGTTGATCATATCGTCCTCTTGATGATTTAAGATAACAGCTTGTATCTGCTTACGTTGACATATCGGTTAATCAGCACTCGAAATAACATAGGAATACCTGCCAATTTTCGTGATCGGTGAAAGTAAAGAAACCAACAACCAGTTGAAATATTGGCCGATCACCGTTTATACAAAAAATGATTAATTTTAAGCGAAAGGATCGCAATTTACAGCCCTCGCAGTTAGAGAAAAAGTGCATCGGCAAAAGATTGCCGAGGCATCTGCTTATCACTTCGACAAAAACAGTTTTTTTTTTTAACTCTTTGTTGCATTGATAAATTTTATGCCAGCCAGCCTTATGTGCACAAGATAATGTTTATTTATTGGCGGGAAAACCTAGAATTTTGATTACGACAATCTTCTTCCTCTTAATAACAGATCTTTTTTTACTTCATTATTAACAAGAATTCACCTAAATGAACAGATGTACAAAATCTTAATCTTATATAGAATTAATTATGCGTTTCTATGAAAAGGTTATTATATATATTCGCATAAATACATCGAATATCAATTTCTTTAAATAGCGCTGTAATCTGGAGATTTTTTATATTTTTGGTTTAAATGTCTTTTGCGTAATTATAAAAACATTGTAAGTGTAAGTTTTATAATAATACTTTTTATGACCTGAATTTTTTTTTGTTCTCATTAGATAATAAATATATATTCTCTGAAATTCCACTGTAAGGCACACATGGCATTTATCCACGACTGAAATGTTAGAAACCAATAACGGGGGGCAGAAACTTATTTATCAGGGATTCATGTATACCAAACACTCTTAAACTGCAGCATCTGTACACTGGAGATGCACAAAAAAGAGCAGTCTGACCTGTCCCGCTCGACTACGAACATCCATTAACCTAGAAAAATTTGTTTTGGTTACAGTTCATAATCATGCCCCGCAGACGGACTTCTACATATTGATGAAGAAGCAAGAGTACTTTCACGAAATTCCTGCAAGTGTGTAGAGCTAAAAATGGATTTGGGCCCTGAAACTTTTATTTTCAATTTTGTGCAAATGGTCAGGGTCGTAACTACCACCTTTGCCAGGCTACATGGCGTAAATAACAGGAACTTGGATTGGCTTTTTATGTAATAGATTGGATGTACTTGCGTTTCTGCCAGTTGTCGGAGTGGAAGATGGCATTCGTTTGATAAGAAATCTGGCAAAGCAAGCAACTAAAGGTCAGGAAACCACTATCCTTATAGAATACATTGATCGTACTTATGCGTCCGTTCGTTATCAAAAACTTCAACGTACACACAGGGTGATAGCATTCCGCTGATACTATAATACATCAAAGTAAGCAAATAGAGTACAAACTATTGTCTTAAATCATCAAGAGGACGATATGATCAACGCATTTAAATTTTTTGGTAATTTATATAGCAAACAAATTTACCTGTAAACTAATTCAAGTATTCGATCTAATGATCTCAAAAAGTGACATGTCAAAAGATCTGATCTAGATCGTATTCATCCAATTCTAATATGTTTTCCATGGCCAGTTTTTCCTTGGCCATTATTATCTTGCCATTTTTTTCGTGGATTTTATTATTTGCGACAGTTTTCACGCTTTTAAATCTAGTGTAGTAAAACGATTTGAGCAGAAATTTATTCTCCCCTCCTCAACTTGGTGGGGCGTGTTTTAAGAACGACTTGTAAGAACTACTTTGAATAAAATGAAAACTACTTTGTGCTGCAAAAATAGTAGTGAAGAATTTACAAAATATGTATAATTTTCGCTGGTATTACTTGCTACCACTTGCTGTCTTGACTTAAATAAAATCATTTTAATCAAAATAGTTCGTAACACAACTTTTTATTTATAAATCGCAGCTTGTTGTATAGAAAACCACAAAAACATATTACGGAAGTATCATTTTTAGAATCGCTTTGAGCATTATGGAATACCAATATTCCATAACTCCCAAAAATTACGTCACTGTTACTACCGGCAAAAACAAGACTAGAAAAGTAAAAATATTAAAAGAACGCGAGTTCATCACAGTTGTGGTGAGAACTTCTAAAAAAAAAAAAAAAAATCTATTCGGTTACTCTTTGGAAAAGAATGCTTTTAAATTAATATTTAATTCCTATTCATTGACGAATTTTCATATATCTCACCGATGAAAACAATAACAGGTCAATAATATTGATTGAATTCGTAGTAAAATGAGCATGGTATTACTCCGAACAAGTAAGTTTATTTCTATGAAAGTATTGTTGTCTGCTATAAAACATGTATATTTTATAATATAAATTGTTAGTGCATTTATTAATAACAATAAAGTGATCTTTGGTTATGCAATAATTATTCTGTATGATATCAACAAAATGAAATTTAAGTGGGTAGTAGGCAGGTTTATAATTTGCGTAGTAAAACCAACCAGCAGGGCTACGGGTTTTATTTATAACTACATTTAACCACTAGGGTTAAGGCTCAAATCTTGGTACCAATCTACAGACATGATTGCTGTGATGGTGTGATGTGAGTCGATTTTTAATACCAAAAAATTGGTGACTAGGTAGTTCACACGTTAAGTGCATAGAAAACTCAAAAGCAGAGGCATATAGCTATAAATTATTAAGCTATTTCGGCAAACAGGACAAGGTCGTTATCTTCGAGATTTTTTTAATCTGCATATCATTAGCGATTATGAATTATAGAATTATTGTCCATACTAATAAGTTTTTCAAGTAACTATTGATGCCTTTGTTGTATAAAAATAATACATCAAATTGATTTAATGTGAGAAAATTTTGAGGAAGTGACCATCGAATTTTGAACAAATCTGCAAAATTACTTCGATACCCCTGTTTATTACATAAAAAATTTAAACCCTAAACATTTAATTTTCTTATAAATTTAAAAATATTATTTTACATCAATTCCTGTCCATTGCTAATTTGTAGAATTGAATTAAAAACAGTCTTTGGTAACTTAATTAACAGCATAACTGACGTCATTTTCGTAAAAACGGGAATATTTAATAAATATTTAGGAAAATCCTGCGACAATATAGAGTTAGTGCAGACCATTCTTGCATTTAAATGCGAATGATTTGGACTCAGGTTTTTGATAATATAAGTTGAGTTTTCACTGCTACTTGTACCATTAAACTGGATTTCTTGAGTTTGCTGTTAGTGTTTTGGACGTTAATATTACTAATCTAACTAGCTGTATACCCAAGATTTGGCTAATTGGTGCGCATAGTAAGAAAATTATTTAAAGCGTATGTTTTACTTTTTAGCTGTATTATATATAATACATATATAATTTTGTATTAAAATACAATACACTGGATTTTAATATACAGCAAACATTTCCTGATATTAAAAGTTTGTCTCAGAGACTCAAAGATAACACGAAAAATAAATTTTTGCCTGATGATGTGAAAGTCTGACTCATCTCTATAATAATAATAATAATAACAATAATAACAATACCCTTCGTTAATAATAGTTGTGTTTACACTTTCAAAAATAATTTAAATGAAATATATCTGTCAGTCACTCCAATCCAAAAACATTAAGCTTAGATTTATTATACTGATGGCTTTAGCAAATATTTCCAATATTCATATAATCAAAGCAGTATTAAACATTCAAATATCACATGAAAGTATTCTTCTTTATAAATAAAGGTATAATAATAAAGTTATTTCTTCGCTCAATTCATTTGTAACTTCCTGTCCTTGAATTTTAAGCTTTGATAATTCTATTGTTCGAAAACTATATATATATATATATTTTTTTTTTCAAATAAACAAATATTTTTCAGAGATTAGATAAAAACATAAAAACATTTATATAAAAACTATATATAAGCCAAACACAGTTCGTTGAATTTTGGTTTGGTATTATTTTTGTTTTAAATATCATGCGCATTCTTGTAGTTTTTATTAGGCCATTGATTAAAAGCGACCAATCAAAAACGTATAATGTCGAATTAATTGTAACTAGCCTGATGATAGGAGCAGCATGACTCCTGAAACGTCACTCAAATAAAATTTTATAACTCATGACATGTGTTTTATCTCTTTAATAATTATAAATGCCTGAGTTGACAAACACAAATATTTTAAAAATAATGTCGAATGTTTGTAATAACAAACCAATGGATTGACAGAAAATTGCTACTCTATAACTGAAATAACAATTGGATAGAAAGAAAGCCGATTGGTTTACTTTGTTTGAATATAGGTACGAGGGTGCCTCATTTAAGGGTATTATTATAGATATATGGAGATTGTCTGTTTTAGCGAGATTACCAGAGATACATATTTCTTTAATATATTTTGTGAAGACCCTGTAAATAAATTATAAACCAGGAAACCGATTCCAGTCATAAAATATTAAAATTTTATAATTTAATTATGTGTTTCAAACGCCATTTTAAAAACGTTTATTGAACAAAAGGATTTATGCACATATATTTTTTTTTTTTTGCTTCTCCGAAATTTACATATCTAAGAAACCGACCAAAGAAGATGTGGCTTTATTTAAGAAATATTAATGCGATGCTTTTTTAACAACTTTTTATTCCAATCTTAATAGCTGACGACCTTGGTATCAAAAATCCAACGAAAGTTTTTACCTTAGGGGTACAAATTTTCGTTGACAGTAAATTTCGCGTATTTTAAGTGATTTCGCTAAATTTAATATTTGAGAAAAATGCTGCAACTACGTATTCGCGAAAATCAGTACTCGCGAAAATTTTCATAAATCCGTGATTGGCGAAAATAAGTACCCGCGCAAAAAATTGAAATTTTTCTTAGACATAAAAGTCGTGAAACAGTATATTGTAATTAAGGTGGGAATTTTCTATTTTTTTTATGGTAAAGCTACATATAAGTTATTACAGTAATTTGTTAATAAATCAGACAATCTCAAAGATTTCATTTGCTAGATGTGTCGGTTCATGCATATTGATAACAATGTTTGGTATCCTCGTAAACATTCCACGAATATCTTGTGACTTAAATGTAACTGTAACTGTAACTGTAACTGTAAATGTAAATGTAGCTGTAACTGTTCTCTTTTTAAATGTCTTTATTTTGATTTCTTCAACGATTTTTTCTTTCCGGCAATAGCCTCGCGTTAAAAAAGTTCCTATAAGTTTTTAATTCACGGGCTCAAGTTGCAGTTCATCTAAAAGATTTTGGTGCCATGAAAGTATTGTATGATTAATAATACTTCCAGGAACGCAGATATTGATTTGGCAAGTATTTCTAATTCTCTTAGAACAAGAGAACTTCTATGTCGTCCAGTTACCTTTGCCGTTATACGGGCGCCTTTTTATGGGATAAACCTCGAATTTCTTGATATTTTCCTCGAAAGATGACTGATTATTACCTCTTTGTTATTATCATAGTTGCAAAATTTTATCGATAATATATTTTACAGATTGTTTTCTTCGGGGCAATAGTAATAAAAAAAAAAATTGCATCTAAAATGCAATAAAAATATTAAAATATTTGCAAATGAACCATATTACCAATATGAGGGGTATATCTGCCGCCTTTTTGACTTTATTCATGTAGAACCCAAAGAAGTATATGACGTTATTATGAAGTTAAAAAAATTAAAAAAAGGTAGTGCCACTATCACTTATAAAAACTTTAGCACACTCTCACAATTGCTGATTGCATTAATACTTCGTTGAATAATGGAACATTTCCAGACGTTCTTAAATGGGCACATGTATTTTCCATTAATAAGAAGGAAGATACTCTTGAGAAAGGGAACTACCGTCCTATCAGTATCCTTCCTACACTATCGAAAGTCTTTGAGAAAATCATATTTTTACAAATAACCTGTTTTTTTTTGCGATAAATTCTCTCCTCTTTTTTGTGAATTTTGCAAAGGTTTCTCCACCCAAAACTCATTGTTTCGCCTTATTAATAAGTGAAAAAATTGCCTGGATAAGAAAGGTATTATAGGGACCATTTTATTAGACTTGTCAAAGGCATATGACTGCATTCCACATTATCTTCTGCTAGCAAAACTCGCAGCATACGGTTTCTCTAAAAAAGTTTGCGGTTTATAAAAGCTACTTCCAATCAAGGAAACAAAGAGTTAAATAAGGTTCGACGCTTAGTGAGTGGTTGAGCATCGCACTAGGGGTTCCTCAAGGCTCTATTTTAGGCCCACTTCTTTTTAATATATTTATAAATGATATGTTCTTTTTTGTAATAGATTCCGATATTTGTAATTTTGCAGACGATAATACTCTTTACTCTTGCGATTTAACCTTTTATAAAGTTTGGTCCTGTCTATCTAAAGACCTTACCAGACTTCAGGAGTGGTTTAAAAATAACTCTATGGCAACAAACTCTGCAAAGTTTCAAATAATGTTCTTCGGAATGAAAAACCCACCAGTCTCTTTTAATATTGGTTGAATAGATGTATTTGTAAAAAATGAAATGGAACTGTTAAGAATAACATCTATTCTAAATTGACTTTCTCGAAACATATAGGAAAATTATGTACTATGGCAAGTATCAAACTTTCTTGTTGCTTAGATTTTTAAGCTATTAGGATATTTTACAAAGGAGAACCCTCGTCAATAGTTATGTTTTACGTAGTTTTTTATATGGTCCTCTAATATGGATTTTTTGTAAGAAAACTGATTAAAACTTTATCCATCGTGTTCAAAAATGAGCCTTACAGGTAATCCACAATAACTTTGAACTTGAGTTTAAACAATTGCTTCTCTTGGAAAATACAATCAGCGTTCATGAAAAACATTTAAAGAGTCCAATGACAGAAACATATAAACCTGTCAACAAACTAAATCCCGAACTAATATGGGATAATTTTTTCTTAAAAGATGTACCATATATTCTCAGAAATTCTTTTACTTTGAATCTCCCACCTGCAAGAACATCTAGTTATGGCAGAAACTCACTTATTTTTAAAGCGTGTTTTCTTTGGAATAGTTTTCCCCTACACTGCAAAAGCTGCAAACCATTGCCTTTAAATCAAATTTAAATCAACTATTAAGGCATCGATCTGCAAATCATGTACATGTCCAATATGTTGTTAATTAGTTCTTTGTGTGCTTTTGTTTTATTGTTGGTTATTAATTATAATTAATTATAATTTACACATAAAAAAATTTTAAAAAAATTTGTTGGTCTATATTAGTTTTTATTAATATATAATTATATTCATATACAACTATGTAAGCGTTACCAACGTTAAATAAATAAATGAATGAATTTAACCTATCAGTCATTTCGTACCCTAAACCTATCTGTATAAATGTCTTTAATCAGGGCCGAATTGGTTGTAAACATATGAGCCGTCATGATAATTCAGCATGGACCGAGTTGGAAGTGGGCCAAGTTGACGGTACTCCGTTAAAACTAACCTAGTTTTACACAACTTCGAGATTTTTAGCACTCATAAATTCTTAAAACTTTTTTAGCAAAGAAATTTACTTAAAACGCTATTGATTGATCTTCATGCTAAGTACATTATTTGTAAAAAAAAAACATCAAACACTTACTTTAAGCTGGTAAAAGAGAACTGATCTTTTTCAACTTATTAAGGGGATTCCAAAGTACTTTGAAATGTGCTCTATTTAAAATGTTGTTTAAATAATGAATAATGCTTTCTATCTCATCAAAATAGCAAACACCGTGCTTTAGTTATAAGCTTTTAGGTATAGTTTAAAACAAGCCTTGTGATGATATCACAGTAAATAATGTTTGTTAAAGTGTTTGATGTCTATGTTTTTTATAATTGTACAAAAAACGCAGACGCTCCCTACCTTCATTTGGTGCTTCTTTGTAAGCTTTTTTAGTTCAGCTTCAACATCAATATTTCCAACACAGTCTGGACATGAAAGTTCACGACACATATTTCCGAGCACAGTAAAACATATAATAGCGAAAAAGTCCTTTGAATCTACTTCTGATGAAAGAAATAATTGTTTAAAATTTAATGGTGATGAAAATTGTTTTCCATTTGAGCTTTTATCAATGGGTGTAGCATTAGTATCGCCAACTTAAGTCGAATTATCTTTACTTTTCGGTACAACACCATTCTCCTAGCGCAATTTGTTTTTGTGTAACTTTAACTTGGGCGTACAGGATGTATACAAACACAACCTTCTTTTTTGTAAGAACCAGATAATTTTGGATGAAGTGTCCTTAGTATTTTTCCAAAATTCTAAGCTCATTTATTCTTATTTTGTTCTTAGGACGATTATAATTTTTGACTTTGTTATATTTATGGTTATCATCCACGCAGAATATTTCTGGTGTAACGATGGATCAATTAGTGAACATATAAATAAGATGTACGATTTCTGTTTGTTAAATATTACTACTTCTGCGATAGATTTTGTCTACCTCCGCAGATCCAGTCTAGGCATTGTTCTTAAATTTCTGGTAATCCAAGCCTCATTACTATGAAGTATGTTCTCACAAAAAAAATAGCGTAACTGCTTCTTCTCTGCGTTTCTTTTGTAAGCATATTGTTTATTTTACAGTTGGAAAAAAAAATTCATATCTAGGTAAACAAAACATTTATCACAAAAAAGCTTTTCAAATTTAAGAAAAGTAAAAAAGTAAAAAGTAAAAAATTGAGAGAATTCTTATTTAAAAAATTTCAGCGACATTCATTTTAGCCAACAATATATGTAAAGAACTATTTTTCCTGTTAGTAAAAATAAATTTTTTGTATAAATAACTCGATTGTATTTTACTTCAAATAAATTTTTTTTTATTCCTTAAAATTTTATATTATTTCAACTTTAAACGAGGCTAGACTGGATACTCAGATTTTTGATGTCATCCGCCCATGACTTTTAGAAATAACCAACTAAAAACATTTATTCAAAAAAAGAAATATCAAAGTAAATACAAGGGTAAGGTTTATCTGTTCTCGCTAACAATGTAACGTTTTATTGAGAATAAATATGGAATTAATAGTTTGACACACAACTTGTGTGGCACACAATTGGGTCGGCTCAAAATCAATAAACACTGTCACTGTCATACAGATGCATTTTTCAAAATATATCCTTAAAAATAGATCCATTTTGGAAAATTTCCGATATTAGCAAATAAAAGTAAGAAAATTTGTGTGCTTCGAAACTAATGGACCGAATCAATTATTCATTCCTTGTTTGTTTTTGCAAAAATGATTTATCTATTTAATAAATCACTTCTTATTTTTCAAAACCAAATATTTATAAATTCTATCCATTAAATAATTCATATTTTTTTCGAAGAAACGTTTTGATGAGGAATCGAACACAATAAGTGTCGTAAGAAGATCTGTTTATACAAAGTTAATGCAACTCCTCATTGAAGCGACATTTTTATTTCACCAAAGAGGCATGATGTTTGTCTATCTAAAAAAAGATGGATTTATTATACCAAGCATTATTTTGCATCGAAATAAACTTTAAATTCTTTTCAGTATCTTAATAGTGGATCATGGGAAATATCAATATGGTGCCTGGTGCGGGTTATTGTATGGTGCCTAGTACGGCCTGGTGCGGGCTGCTACTCGAGTATAAGATGCACATAAGCCTTGAATGGCTGTTTTCCTTGAGTGTGACAAACAACAGAAATGTCTCAATTCATATAAAGGGTACCTTTACTGGAAAAGCGTCCAGTGATAAAAATTTTGCTTAAAGCACTTTATCCAATGATTAAATCCACCTGCTACAAGCTTTAGCTTAAGTCCGACAGCAAACACTATTTATCTTTGAAGATGCGAAAACAGACAGATAATAATAAGCAATCGTAGATAATGATAACATCTCCAGAGGTTTCTTCTTTAAATTGTATTTCGCACGCCTAAAAAAAACGTGCGACGCGCTTAAGCCCATTTCAAAGCCTCTACTCTAAAAGTCACAGAAGAAAGAAAAGGTATGCAAATTGAATTTTGCAAGTTGTGGCAAATTTATTGGAATTTGCAAGCTTCGATGCTAATAAGAATAATTCGTTATAGGTACGGAATGAAAGGTTTTTCTGTAAAAGTTTTGTCTATCTGTCTTATCTGACATTTTAAAACTTATAACCACTGTATTAATTTGATATAAAAATCCCTTATAAATTTTTAAATAATGTTTTGCTTTCATTCATTTATAATAAACGCCAACTTTCATCACGGTAGAATTGAATTGATGAATCAAACATCCTACCGGCTAAAATTATTATGTCGTCATGATCAAATAAATAAAATTTACATGGTCGATTGACAATATTAGATAGTCATACAACCAAATTTTTTATTATCAGTTTAAAAAGTTGTTTAAATTTTTAGTCATTAAATATGGAAGCCAAAGTGGTTGAAATTCCGTGTTAATATTCTACATATGATGAAGCGAATTTAAAAAAAAAGTTAGAGTAATTTGATTATCCATGTTATTTAATAAAAGTAAATAAAATATATTTCATATTTCCAACATCAACTCTCGTTTCTAGGCATAAAAGGTTTATAGACATCACTCCCACTATTTTAGATGGCAAAAACCTGAGCGTTAACGCTGTATATATTTTACTACACTTGAACCTTATAATCAACTTTAAAGAAATTTTTTTTTATGTATTTTTATAAAAATTTATACAGAGAATGAGTTCTAAAACTCTAAAACTATAAGTTAATCGGCTTGCCTCGATTATTTTAGATTAATCGGTTAATGAGGGTTTAAACGTACACGTGCGTTTATTCTTTTTGCATAAACAGGTCACGTGACATCATTTTTTGAATATATCGATTAATTATTATAGAAAACATTGCTTTAAAATTTTTAAATACAAAAAGCCTGTAAGATTTTTCATAATGTATGTCCAATGTTTGTCCATATTTTTTGCATATTTTCGCAGTAAAAATTTTAGTCGGGAAGAAGCAGAGCGAAGAAAGCTTGTTACATTTGCGCATGATAGCTCTAACCTGCATAACAACAAAAACTATTTTGTTATAACTACTTTTATTGTTTTTTTCTCTTTTTTTATTTATAGCTATGAAAATATTCGTTCCATTGATTTTATTAGTACTCGGAATTTCTGGACAGCATTACGGACAGGATGCTCCAAATAACACAGCACAGGCGCCGATTAGAAGTAAAACGTTGTAAGTATAGTTAAAATACTATGTTAAATGATGGACTCCACTTTCGGGAAAAAACCCAGCTAAAGAAAATAATTTTAGGCATTTTTTATAGAAAGTTTTATAGAAATTATTTGCATAAAACCACTGACATGTTTGAGATTGATTAAAATTAAGCAAAGTGAAATCTGCGAATAACCTCGTTTATGAGAAAGATATAATAGTAACATTAATGATTTGACAGGAAAAAATGGGAGGAGACTGCTACAGAGACAGTCAGTTACACGCGTTTTATGATCACCAAATGATTAATCGGACAAGTGGTGTTCATGGTTATGTCTACTTAACACTTAACACCAATATGTCAGAAACATAAATAAATGGGGAGAAATTTGATAATAAAGGAGTAGTTTTTTTTTTAACTTAATTGACTTTTTACTGAGGTTCAAAAGTTAACAAACATTGAAGGAATTTTTAAATCCAAAAATAAATCATGTGATGGCGTTTTTATTTTGGTTATATATTTCGCAACATTTTGACAACGCCGGTTTTGAAACACTGTTTTAGAAATCAAACTCAATATGAGTTGAAAATAAGTAAATTCTGTAAAAATATGCTCTTTCTCAGCAAACATGATTTGAATTTCTGATCAAGTATGATAGATATCGTATTTCATTTTCTCTAGATAAACTAATAAAGAAATAATGAAGAATAAGGTTACAATAGTGCAGAAAAATCTGTGTACTTTTAACCCCCACACACACTAACACAAAAAAAAAAAAATCTTGAAAAGAATGAACCAGAAGAAATATACCTTCTGTTTGTTTCGACTTAATAATAATTTGTTTAATTCATCGATTAATAAAAATAATTAAAATGAAAAATTATCAGTAATACTTTATCTTCC
>JAUZNK010063854.1:0-14648 GCA_035046665.1 Euphysa ruthae
TACCAACAACCAATATACTGTCATGCGATTAACTCACAAACAAACACTGTAAAAAGGCTCTACATTTCATTCGAAAATGTGTTTGTAGTGTTTTTCAACGAGATGTCTTCAAGCTTCTTTTACATCTTATCTCGGTAGCCATTGGAATGAAGTCACACTTAAGGCTTAAGTATCACGATTTTTGTTCAACAAACCCTACAAATCGATCCCACTTGGCGAAAGTGCTAATTATTCGGTATCCCAATTAAGAGGAGCTTTTCTAGTTAAATTTAGTAAAGAAGATAAACGGACCAAAGAAAACGATCCCAGTTAGCAAGAGTCCCACTTGTTCAGGGTTCCAATTAGACTGACTTTAAATTTGTATGTAAACTTCTGCTACAAATGGCTATGTTAGCCATATTTCACCGTTATGTGTAAAGTATAATAACGAAGTAAAATTAGAGATAAAATAACATTTCTTTAAAACGTCCCTGTAAAACCACTTCATGGATTTTTAAATATTAGCTGTAGACAACAATAACGTAGTATCACGCTGCTATAAAAGTATATATTATAAAGCAAGGTACTATTTATAACTAAGGAATACATTTTAGCCTAAGTTATCTATTCACTACTTTATTAAATGCTGAGCAATTTATATCATTTCTTTCTGAGATATTCCTTGCAATTCCAATATATAATGTTAACCCTTAGACTGCAATAATATGTGAAACTTACCTATTAACAAGACGTTATAAAACAGGAATTACTGTCTCGTTTTTTTTAAAAAATATTTATGCTTTATTGTGATTTATAAGTTTTTGTGAGAAACAAAACTTCAACTTGGCAAAGCTAGCTAATATTCTAGGAGACGGAACTTAAAGAAAAGATGTATGATGAAAGCATTTTATAAAAAATCACGTTAAAAATTGTGCATTTTTTAATCGCATTTCAGAAGTGTTCATAACAGTTCATCTTCGGCCAAATTTATTAGTGTAACTATAACTTTACCCATTAAGATTTTAAGTAGGGATAAGAGAATGCGCTTATTTTTCTCCCTCCCATACGAGCTTGATGACGACAGGGGTCAAAAAACTAAATCTAAAAAACAGAAATAGAGCATGCGTATATACGAAGTTAAAAACTCCATGATTTACTTCTCAGGCAATTATGGGCAAAATTTTTTGTTTGCAATACGATTTTTTTTTTCAATCCGAGCGTATAAAATCAAATTTAAAAGCATATTATCTTTATTGAAACTAATCACAGAGCCTAATGTCTGTAAAGTGGTGGTGGCCGAATAGCTAAATTTCTGATTTCATATCGAATTGTTTTTTTATCTCTCCCGTTCTTAATTCTAAGAACTAAAGCCAAAAATCTAAAAACAAACCTGAAATTTAGTTTTTTAGAGTACGAAAACCTCATTTTAGGAAATCTTGTGGCATCGTAATTGTTCAATTTTTTCTAAAAAAACATTTGAGAGGGTAAAAATAATTTGTCCGATATGGTAGCAATCAATAATTCAAAGAAGAAATAAAATTTCCTTATTTTTAAATTTATTTTTATAATATTTTATGCTGTCTTTTTTTCTGTCATTTTTTTTTTAATCCGAATTTATTTTCAACAAAATTTGGTTAAATATATAAACTTGAAAATTAGCAATTAATTAAAACTGATGTATTTGGCATATATGTATTAAGTTCTTAAAACTTTTACATGGAGTCTGATTTTGAAGAGCGGTATGCTTGATAATTAAAAATTGAGGAAAGGGTCAATTAGTAAATATATGTTTTCTTAGAATTAAATAAAAAGGAAATATTGGAATTAGTGAATATTGATGAAAATAGTCAAAAATGCGTTTTTCAGCCATGATATTTTAAACCATGATATGGTTTAAAATTACACTTTTATTTTAGGGTGAAAACTGAGATGAATATATTGTGTTGATTTTAGGGTGGAAATTAGACAAACTGTATTCGTTTGAGTCGTATAACTTTCCGAAGAAGAGCATTGGCTTAAAAGATAATGTTGCTATACAACTTTTACCTAAAAGCCAAGCGACTAATTTTAGAATAGTACCAGGTTGGTTGAATCTAACTTTAATATTACACAAGGTTGGTAGATTAATACTTGAATTGAATTGAATTGTACCTGGGCGGTTGATTCATAATTTAAAAAAGTACCACGTTAGTTGATTCATACTTTATGATGGTACCAGATTGATTGTTCGTACTATAGAATGGTAACAGGTTTGTTGATTCGTACTTTAGAATTGTACCAAGCTGATTGATTCATGCTTCATCATTGCACCAGGTTGGTTGTTCGTACTTCAGAATGGTACAACCTTAGTTGAATCATATTTTAGAATAGTACCAGGTTGGTTTTTCTTACTTTAGAATGGTGCTACATTAGTTGATTGATATTTTAGAATAGTACAGGTTAGTTGATTCATACTTTGGAATTGTACCAGGATGATTGATTCATACTTTAGAATTTTACAAGCTTGGTTTTTCATACTTTAGAATTATATTAAGTTGGTTGATTCATACGTTGGAATTGTATCAAGTTGGTTGGTTCATTATTTATAATTTTACAAGTTTGGTTGATTTATACTTTAGAATTATACCAGGTTAGTTCATTCATAATTTACAATTGTACAAAGTTAGTTGATTCATAGTTTAGAATTGGAACAGGTTGGTTGATTCATGATTTAGAATTGTGCAAGCTGGTTCATTCATACTTTGGAATTGTACCAGGTTAGTTGATTCATACATTAGAGTTTTACCAGATTATTTGGATAATTCTTTGGAATTTTAGCTACCAGGTTAGTTGGCTCAGACTTCAACATTGCACTAGACTGGCTGTTCTTACTTTAGAAATGTACCAGGTTGGTTGTTCATATTCTAAAACGCTTCATCAAACTCATTACTGGATCAATCATTTGACTATTGATAAAAATCTAATAAAAATTAAATTTTAAATCACTTGCATAAAAATGGCCCAAGTTTGCGTAAATGAATTTTGTTTTTTCAGCTTTACATTTTATTTAAATATTTATTATTCATAGACCTTACCTGCTTTCAAGCTACTAAATGTTGTTGAATTATTAGCCAGTTGAAGCAACTCACTTTAAGCCCACTCAAACCGCATTTTTTGAAATTAACTAATACCTTTAATTATATATTTTCTTTGTTCTTTCTCCATTTCCAATGTCGTTTTTTTTATTTTACTGGAAAGCTTAAGTCTTGAGTACACAGATAGAGATATATAAAGCTCTTTTAAGGCGCCATATTCGACAAATGGTTTCTGTGTTAACTTTTCTCTGGATGGTTTATTCTGGTGCTGAAGCTATATGGGATTCAATTACTGAAGAATGATTTAATTTTTTAAACCTAATAACATATATATTCTATTAAAAGATATTGTTGACTAGCATAATAACACGATAAAGTACTTGATTAAAAGCACCGAGTAAAATAAAATGATAAAAAGATAAAAAGACTCTCACCTGTGTTAATGGTTATTTAATAACGTTTGTTTAACAGCTTAAAAATGTGCACAAAGTTTGAAATAATTTCTTGATCTAGATGGGTTATTGAAATAAAAGTACCCATTTAATTATGCTTTCAAAATTTATTAAAAGTTTTTTTTTTCATCGCTTTAATAAAATATAAAATACGTGGTCTTCCATAACCTTTCTTTTGAATTTGACTCATTTAACAATCATGCATTTCATTTACGACCTATACGGCCGATCTGAGTGTAGCTTGCCTTCATGTTGTGAGATATTTTTTTTTCCTTTAGCATTAAACGGAAAACCAGGAGCTGTCTCTTTCGAACTTGAAATCGTTGCCACGCGACATTCCACTTATAAATTATACATTCGTCAACAAAATTTTGTATTGAAATTACGGACTAACTATGGAACACAATCATTTATTGATTCTGCTTCATTTTACGTCCGTGATAATAAATATTTTGATGGTTATGTCGCTTTTGAATCGACAACAAACCCTGGATATTATATACATCATCACAATACCGATATAATTTTGTATAAAGAGGAATTACATTCAAATGTGGACCGTTTTAAAAAAGATTCAAGTTTCAAATTCGTTCCTTACGGTAATATAGTTATTGTGGTGATCATTGTTTGTTTTACGTGTATGTTATGAAATATTTATAAATATAATATATATATATATATTATGAATCTTAAAACTTTGGCTTAATTCTGTTACAAAAAGGCGTAACAAAAATAATCTTGGTGCTTTTAAAACCGAATAAATATAATAATAAAAATAATAATAATAATAACATTTCACTATAACTAGATGTGTGGTATTATTGTATATTATTTTCATATTCATTATTTTGATATATATATTTTCACTTAGATATGCGGCACGTGTTTTTTTCACTCTCTATATATCTATTAATTATACTTTACGTTATTTCAAAGATAAATTGGTTTTCTAGGTTTATCAATAAACAACGGTCAAACTGAATAATGCTTTAAAAAAAGATATAATTTCTGTGACCACAGGTAAGTATTTCAAATTTAATGACTTCTGAGTTGAAAATGGATTTTGACTTGATAAAATTTTCCATTTGAGCAGTGTTTCATTGTAAATTTTTGCGTGTGCGTGTATGTATTTAAACTAAAAAGCTCTATGAGAAAAAGTCTATTTTGCTTTTAAAATGATTTTATCTTTCATATTTTCATGGATGTATGGTATTAGTATGAATTTCTCGCTAAATAAAGCTCATTATAAAAGTCGTAATTTTCAAAGATTTATTGTGACATTTTAGTTTGTGAAGATCGTAACCAGTACTGTTCAGCATGGGCAGCACAAGGATATTGTGCTGGAAGTAAATACATGCAAACGAATTGCTCTCTGTCCTGCAAAAAATGCTTCCCCGATAGATTTAGTACGTATCATTTATATAACATATTTCACAGACACTATTCAACTAAAGTGGGTTATTTTTTTTTGGGGACGATAATCAGTCTTATCTTAATCTCTGGGTGTATTACACTTTTTATAACCTTTTTCACTTTCAAAGTTATGATTTTAAAACTTAAAACTCTTTCAAGTGTTTTATTAAACTTTTCCTAATTTATGTCGTAATTTATGCTAGTTAAGAAAAATGCGCTTAAATTTTTAACTGATTAAAAAGATCCAAAAATTCAGATGTATTAAAACGGCGGCTAATACATAACCATTTCGTAGTATGAAATTTTCTCGTACATTAAAAATAAACGTTACAAAATAAAAAGCATTATTCATAATTATATAATATCTAGAAAAAATACCTACCAGAAATGTTATCTGAGGTAGCTATTTAACATGAATAAAATTTTAGCTATTTAAAAATATTGCATAAATATTTATTCTAGCAGTAAATGCATTGAAAATGTTAAAAAAAAAAAAATCGCAGAAATACGAAAAACACTTCTTTTAATTTTTTTAACTGTGATCTATTCTTTTATTCCAGACGAACTTGTACCTCGCTGCTGGATAAGTCAACATTTCAGACGTTATTGTGGAAACAATCATTTGAATGTATTTGACATCACTGCTCTGCAATGCCTTGAACTTTGTACTAACAACAAGAAGTGTGTATTTGCCACGTGGCATCCCGGATATCAAATATGGAGAAAAGATTCGCGTTCGGTTTGTCTCTTTTACCACTTTGACAAAAAAGCAGAAGAATGTCAGGGAGCATTTGGCTCAATTATATTGCATCCTGGAGCTAAGATGATAAGGTGCCATTTGGAAGGTGGAGCTTTAAAGTTTTTTCTTTAAATTAAGATAGAATAACATGAGAGAATGAATTCATTTTAGTAGTATTAAGGTTTTCTTGTCTCTGCATCGTTGCTATACTCCTTGTAAGTTTGTTTTGAATATTTGAAATATTTAGATATAACATTAGGTGTGTTACTCACAAGTCACTTCTGTAAATATTTCTAAAAAAAAAATTTATCATTAAATCCATCAGAAAAAAATATTAACAAATCAAATAATTTATAAATATAGTTTTACCTCCTATAAAACTTTCCTTTATTAAAACTACGAAACAGTATGTTGCCATATTTCATAAAAAATAAACTATTAAGAATCAGAGTAGCATAGAAAGTTGAAAAACTTATTTATTATAAACATTTATAATAGTATTATAAATTTTTTTTAATAAATATTTTCTACAAATTTTTTTTTACGCATTTACATGCAATCTCAAAGATTTACATACCTGTTAAACTAAGGACATTTTCGTTTTAACAAATAATTTTATTAGAGGCTGGGCATTAACTTTCGCTTTATTCAACTCGCAACGTTTTATATTTTAGCGGATACCATGAGCAACTGTAAACATGCTTTAGTGAAGCGTTCTTGTACTTCTGCAGAGTCAGCCTCCATGTACAGAAGTATTGATGGAACTTGTAACAACATTAAGCAGCCAACATTAGGTGCTGCTAAGACAACAGTTAAACGAGAACTGAGTAAGTACATATTTATTATTTTATACTTCATATTTGCTCACTAAGTGAAAAAAAAATTAATTATCCTTAGTTATTGTTCTTGAGTGTAGAAGAAATAGGCAAATTCTAGCAGTTCAACAGTCGCTATTGGCCCATGATTTACGCTACACAAATATGGAAAAAAAAAAATGCATTCTTTTCTCAATTCATTAATCCTTTTCCACATATACAGATTCTGTACCACTTATAAATTTTCCTGTCTTTGTCACTCCACTGACAGTAGAAGTAATACCCAGAAAACCCAGTATTTGCGACTCAAAAAAATCTAGTATGAATACGACTAAATATTTGACATTTATTTGAATTTATATCTATATAATATATAATAATATATAATATATAATATATAATAGAATAGTAACAAAATGAAATATCTTATAATTAATTGTTTATTTTTTCTTATAGTAAAAATAAGGAAGAATTTAGGTAATATAATTTTTTCAGGCTGACAAATATATTGGCAGACGTTAGACTTGAAGGATCGCAAAGGTCGCAATGCGAAGGAAAATTATCAAACAAAAATGATTAAAAGCTTTTTTGAAATATTAGGGTCTGTACAGTTAGTGGCGAATGAAAGCCTAATGGTCCTTGAAAAATTCTTAAGTGATGGTGTTGCTTCTTTCAAAACATCAGAACAGCGTCCATAGAAGTACTTGTTGAACAGTGACAATGAGGCAAATTTCTGCGATGAAAAGTGATTAAGGATTCGAACAAAGATCAGAATCAACAAGGTTGAGTGAAAGTTTCTGAATTCAGTCAAGAATATGTAGACGTACAGCAGAAACTGCAGTCTAAAGATAGCAGCATTATTCTATTCATGTGGGAATGGTAGCTTTATAGCTATAAAGTATACTCTCGGGCAGAAGACAGTGCTCGTAACAGAGATCTTACCTTCATTGCAGCAGGTTTGGCAATAGATTCAATGTATGAATTCTAAAAGAAGTGCAATCGAATCTGCATAGATTCAGTGAGTTTACTTCTATTCATCAGCACAGATGAAACAAAAAGTTTCTTAAAGCATTTTTTGAAGCATTGAATCACACTAACTATTTTTCACCCCATTCCTGCAAAAGTACGAAGATTATCTTCCAAATCAGCTTCCATTTTAACCCTATCAAAATCGTTTATCTTCCCTAGAAATATGTACAAAGTAGCATTGTCCATATATATAGCAAGCTTGCACAGAATGCTATCAGGCAGATTATTAATGAAAGTTATAAAAAGAGCAGGTCTCAGAACAGAACCTTGAGAATCACCAGAATTTATAGAGTAAAAGTAGCAAGAGTGAAATGGATTTTTCTGCCTTACAAAAAAAGTCTTAATGATATTCGAAACTTCAAAATGCTTGTCATATGACTTCATCTTATGGAGAAGTCTAGCGTGCTAAACCCTTTTTGAATTACTTAAAGGTGTTCAATGCAATCACCCTGGTTTCATTGCAAGCATCAAAAGATTGATAGGCATGTTGAGAGATGACAGACACAGAGCGAAATCCATACTGATGATCAGAAAACAGATTGTATTATTCTAAGTGAAAAATATTGCATTAGTTAACAAATGATTTGAAAACCTTACTCATTACTAAATGTAGATTGGTAGGACAGTAATTACGAGGATCACATTGATCTTCTGAAATTTTGAATACCGGAACAGTGAATTCCAACTCCCAGCAAAAGGGAAAAAATGGTTCAAAAGTACACTTCTTAAAAAAACAGGATAAAATCGAATAGAGCTCTAATGAACACTTTTCTAAATAAACGACAGGAATTTCATCTGAGCCAGTATCTTTGAAGTAACGACAGTAGCAATGACATTTTTAACCATTTTTTGTTGTTAGGTTAGGCTGAGTTAAGTTAATGTCAAACTTAGATTGAAAGTGAGGAAATATGTGTCCGAAATTATTATGAGTAAAGTTACTGCCGAACAGCCTAGTAAAAGTTACGTCTTATTTCTACCAGAGGAAATGACCTCAGGTCCACTGAAGTGTGGAGGGATCAAATATTTAACCTTATTTGAAAAAATTGTACTAAAAGTCTCCAGATCTAACAAATTGAGTGACCAGAAATTCATAAGCTATGTCTTTATAGGACCGTTTAGCCTCCTCAATTTCTGTCATTGCGTGCTCTGGTGAAAATATTTCTGTTCTCAACACAACTAGTGTATTGAGGGAAGTAAAAATAATGGTTGTAGTGAGCAATTGTGGCTAAAATAATTGCTGGAGAAAATCGTTGGCTTGAGTCTTATATCACTTGATACTTTCGAGAGTTATTATAGACTTCGATTCCACGATGCAATTTCCTTGTCACATCTCACTGCAACAAGATGCATGAAGATGTATTCAAATGAGATATCTCAGATTAGAATACAAAAGTGGTCTTAGTCTCAAAAATTTTAGGAAAAAAATTTACTATAGACAGCTAGTGCATGGGAAGAGGTAGCGTTGAAGTTGATTTCATCTTTTACCATTGGGTGGTTAGAGTTTCCTAAAGCAATTGAGACAGATGTCTTGGAGATATCAGGATTCAATGAAAGGTATAGATTATTTTTGGAGAAGATTTCTGGTTGTCACTGATTAGGAAAAATCGTCTAGTTGAGTCAATGATTGAGATACGATAAAGTTTTAAGTGTCGATACTATAAAAGCTAATACTTCCAAAGAAAGTCAGTGTGGTGGGCGTTGAAGGTACTAAAACAAAGATATTAGCTGATGGGTGAATTATGAGACCCTTGCCAAAATTTTCAACAATGAAGTTGGTTACACTGCAAGGTTGTGTAAGAGGAGAACAATATAACAATAAAAAAATACTAGTCGACTGTAGAATATATAGAAATATGGCTACCGTACTAAATCATAAACCTCTACCCGGAGTGTTCATTATTATTACCATTATATTTCTTTATTTTCATGGGCACTTTTACAGTCAAACAGTCGAATATTTGCCAACTATCTCAACCCATAAATATTTAAAATTAACAATTAAAATAATAAAATTTAAATATATATCAGTCATCTTATCGTTTATCTATATATCAATTATCTGCTATTCATCAATCATATATATCCTATATCTTGTAAATACTTTTTTCACAATTTTCACAGACAATGTTAATCAAGTGCAATGTTCCATATTAGATGCCGAAGACATCCCAAGGAAGATTCTCCCTTTAAAACATTTTTAATTGAGGAGATCTCCAATTCTGATTGGAAGCAAGTTTTAGGTCTCTCTGAGTTTCGTCTAACAAAGATTTTGCTCACCATTGGCGGAGGAAAATCTTTAATAAATTTATAGATTTTTAGAGGTAATATTTTTATACTTGTGTGGTGGATTTGTAGCATTTTTTTAAAAATATATATACTTCATCATTATAAAAAAAATCGCAAAGCTCTTTCTTGTAGATGGTTATTTTTCTTTTCAAGATTTTTGTTATGAAAAATCCACACTAATGGAAAACAGGAAAGCTGAGATTCAATAAATGATTAAAATAAATATCTTTCTTTTTATAAAATGGTAAATAGCTACTTATTACTTATTTTTTTTCTTGTCATTTTGCATAATTCATGAACATGATTTTCAAACTGCAAACTGTTATCTATATTAACACCTATTAACCTTTAAAGTTTTTGTTATCTGCTTACGGTTTTTAGGCAGTCACAATAAACTAATGTAAGTCAAAGGCTGAAAAGTAAATGCATGGATAGGCCTAAAAACTGCTTTAAAAAGGCCTGAATGGGCTATACCGATGATTTTCTAAATACCATTACCTACAACAGCAATTTTTTGAAACTATATACTGCCAAAACAGGTTTCAGGTTTTGTTTACAAACAGTAGTCCATAACTGTGAGAAAAGGCATGAAAATGAAAGTGGCCATTTTCGAGGCGTGCTACATTTAAAACCACTATCTTATGTAACTCCTCTCTTTCAATATTTTTTTAATATCTCTCTTTTCTTTCAAAATCTTAAATGACAAAATAAATTTTTTGATGAAAAATATCTTTTTTATCAGGGGCTAAATATTTTGATCCAAACGGTCTCGATACACCACTTGGCTTCCCAACAGTCCATTGGCCAAAAGCACCAACGCCTCATGAAGTTTCAAAAAACGCCTTTGAAGTTACGATGGGTGCAAACCAGGGTCAAAGTATCGCTTCAATTATGCACATGTCCTTTGGTCAATTTTATGATCACGACATCACACTTGTTGAAAACGGAGGTGGTTGCAAAAACCCTAAGTAAGTATCAACATTTCTTCATAATGCGTCACACATAGGTTTTCATTTCTTTTTCTGTATGTCATGGTAAGAAAATGTTGGCAAAGAGGAGGGAGATTGATTTACGCACATGTCAGATCTTACGCACAACTTCGAACCTAGAACTTATAAATAATGGTGGTATATATTGTTTGCTTACTTTTTTGTTATTGAAAAACGCAAAACTTTAAGTATCTACTAACCGACAAGCACTTATCATAAAAAAATATAATATCAAAATCATCAAAAAAAATATAATAAAATATTTATTAGAAATTCAAATAATCGAAATATAATTTATTCAGTGTTTTAACTGTTTAGATGTTCTCCAGGATTATTAAAGGATTTCTTATACCCATGCTTTCCGATACGGCAGTCTTCAAAAGTAGATAGGGGTTGCAGCAGTTTTTCTCGATCTTTCCCAGTATGTCAAAATGGTAAAAGGACTGTACGTAACCAGATGAACTTCATCACAGCTTATATAGACCTTTCACAGGTGTATGGTAGCGAAGAAGAGCTGGCTCAAGACCTTAGATCCAGAGATGGTAACAAAATTACTGGTTATTGCTGTATTTTAATTTACCTTCTTTTGATTATTACTTTTAGAAGTTTAGAGATTAGGTGATAACGGTTTAGATTGCAAAAAAGAAGCCATCTCATAATTTCATGGCCACATTACCATTATTAGAATGCAGTTTTCTTCTATCATCAATTACCGCATTCTATTTTTAATTTTGGGTTGCCAACAAGCTTGACATGTTTTCCGACACCTTTATGTATTGATGTAATTACTAAATAACTCAAATGGGTTATTTATCCGTAGTAGTTTCTAGCAATTTTCACCACAAAATTTTTACATAATAACTGAATGATTATCAAAGAAATTTTTTATTTGAAATTTTACCTTTTAATCTAAATGCTATGTAAATGTAGCCTTAAACTTTTCTTCATAATCTAAGCTAACTGAAAATTAAAATATTAATCCAACTATTAATCTCATAGTCTACTTTCTGATAAACTAAATAGTTTATAGTTTTTAGGTCAAAGAGTTTTTAGAATCAAATGAGTCTAAAATCTGTACGTCGAGCTTATTTTTTAATTTATCTATTTAAGGAAATGGTACTTTAAGAGGTTCACCTAATAACCGAATGCCATTTAACACTGAATCGCATGATGCCTGTTCAAAGCGTGGTGGCTGTTTTCTTGCAGGGGACATCAGAGTAAACGAAAACATTGCACTCGCCTCTATACATACCATCTTCTTCAGGGAACACAATCGCATTGCAAAAAATCTGAAAGAATATAATCCTGACTGGAATGACGAAGAACTGTATCAAGTTGCACGCCAGATCAACACCGCTATATATCAACATATAGTTTTTAAAGAATATACCGAACTTCTTCACCCTCCTCTTGGTCCGTACAAAGGATATGACGAAACCCTCAGTGTCCAGGTCTCTAACGGTTTTGCTTCTGCTGCTTTCCGTTTTGCTCATTCTCAGATAAAAGATTTTTGGGGGCAGTTTGACAAAGGATTTAATCCTCTTTTTGATAATATCCAATTACAAGATTCTTTCTTTAACAACAAAGCAATATTTGAACACGGAATTGATCCAACTTTATTTGGATTATTAGGTAATTATGTATGTTTATTTAATTACTGAAATTTCACACGTACTGTTTCCATCTACCTTATGGGCTATACTCGAACATTTTCAAAGACTCAGGGCTTAAATTCATTTTTATGGATTGCATAGAGTTTTATGAGCTTAAACGTTAGGGTATGTTATAGTTTCGCTCTTACAGTCTTTGGATAAAAATTTAATAAACTTAAGGTGCTTCGAATATAGATATAAAGTTAAATCATATTCGGAATATAGTACATACTATTTACCAGCGGTTTTTAATGAATTTCCTTCAGTTCAACGTTATAAATCACCCGTTACTTTACATCCTGTACTTTGACCTTTGGAACAATTTCAATATAAAAGGTATAACCCCAGCTGAAAAAGCTTTGTACTACTTATAGAAAAGCTACCCTGAAAAAGATAAAAGTACTTTCAAAAGTACTTAGGATTTAGGACATAAAGTTTGTTTGATTGTTTTGCAGTTTAATAATTATTTATTTTGATATAAACTTATTTAGTTAGTTATATTTATGTGTTAGTGCTAAAAAGAGTTCTTAGATATTAAAAAAATAATCCAGCCGTACAATAATAATATTAATAAAGTATTCAATTACTAAAAACATAACTATGTAATTTTTCGAACCAACACAATTCTTTAAGTAATTAACGGTCGAAGACTATTCAGTATTTAAACGTATCAATTCAAACACCCCATAAATGTCAACTAAATGTGAATGATTTTCTTATCAGAATAGTTTCGTTTTCATAACTAATAACTAAAGAAATGTATTTAATCGACATACAAAAATATGTCAGGGAACTGTTGATTGCTATAATTTTTTATTAAGTTCTTCAATCCATATATATATATATATACATATATATATATATATATATACATATATCTATATATATACGAAGTATTAGTGCTCGAAATACTTCGAGTCTGATAGTGGGTTTGTAATTCCTCATTAACAAACTTAACTGTTGTGGTGATAACCGTATACTAGCTATGGATGGAAACATAAGATTCAAATAAATTTGAAATCAGTTAAATAAAAAATTTAAAAGTGCTTTTAATTTCTTGTACTATAACATGTTAGTTATGTGAATGGCAAGTCTGATTCTTCAATAATGTGTATTTTTTTCTGCAGAGAAGTGAAAGGATAGCAAATGATGTTTTTTGTTCTCTGTACTAAACTTTTAATAGTTTTACTTTAATCAAGAACATTCTTTCTTTCTTTCCTAATTATGCTTTGTAAATAACCAGCCAATTATTCCGATGGAGAAAGACCGAAAGCGACACTCTTTCAACGATATAAAATGGGTTAAATTTATTGCTAAACTATAACATAATATGTGTTCTATGTGTTCCATGTTAAATAAATAAAAAAGTAATCTTTTCATAAATTGAACTATTTATTTTTGGAGGTATTTCGAGAGATAACCTGCTGCGGTTTTCAAGCAGATTACAAATGGAATTCAACGTTAAATATAGGTTCGAAGTAGGCTCGAAATTCTGCACTTAGGGTTTATTGGAAAATTTATATAATAATTACGCAGAACTTTGAAGGCGATTAAGAAGTAGTAAAAAAACATACGCTGGTAATTGTTTCGGACTGTGGAAAACGATGGGTTTTTCGTACGGAAGGAAACCAGATTTTGGGATGAGCGTATGAGATGCTATTGATATAATTTGATTCATCATGATCATGTCATTTAATTCCTTAATTTTACGATTTATAAGTCTAGTATCATTATAATTATAAATTCATTTTCCCACTCGAAAATTTAGTCATTTTTCAAGTCTTTTTGTGCTATTTTGTTGTTAGTATTGACTAACTGCGCGTTGATGTTATTCTATATTTTCTTAATCTAAGGTTTCGATACCCTGATGTATACTGATGAGCAATCTTTACACTGAATGCGATAAACGTTTTAAAGTTTCTCCAAGATTTTGAATATACAGAAAGTTTACAGTGCTGATTGATTTTTTTTCTTGGCATAATAATTAATAATGTCACAGAAATGATCTGACTCTATTTAAAAATTTTCCATGTATTTAGGTAACTCTTCAAATTCAATTGACCGTTCTTTTGCTCGTGGAGTTTTTGAAAAACTATTTATCGAACCTGGCACGAAAGGAAGAGCAAATCTGGCTGCCATTAACATCCAACGAGGCCGAGATCATGGTATACCTGGGTATAACGAGTGGAGAGAGCACTGTGGTCTTAAAAAAGCTATATA